>JALIZH010017201.1:0-67192 GCA_030522465.1 Rhipicephalus appendiculatus | reverse complement strand
CCGCACTTCGATGGAGGCGAAAGGTTAGAGGCCCGTGTACTTAGGATTTATGTGCACCGGGTGACCGAATTTCCGGAGCCCTCCACTATGGCGCCCCTCATAATCATATCGTAGTTTTGGGGCGCAAAACCACAACAATTATTATTAAGATACGTAAAGAGCGGTTGAACACTCCTTCCCGCCAAAATATTTCTGGCTACGTCCCTGCTATGAGGGCAGAACTTATGCGGACAGCGCATTTGACACGGGGCCGAGGCGCGACCACTGTTAAAGAAATCACGCCGTATGTTATGACGAGAAGGTATGTAAATCTTATTGCCGTAGCACACTACACTCTTTATACCTGTTGTGTGCGGTACATTTTGTTTTATTCGCCTTATGGCTGAGTTCCGCGTTTGTCGTGTAAATTACGAGCGCAAGAAAAATGTAAGAGAATTCGCCTGAATTGTTCGAATATTTGCTATCTCAGTATCTATAAATTATACACAGATCTAGTGTAGTCACGTCAGATTAAGCCCGAGTAGGCTTCAATTCAACATTATGTCGTATGACAGTCATATTTTGCAAATATTTATCACCGGCTGCTGCAGATGTTCTGAATACAGGTCTACGCTCTGAAAAGAATGCTTTGTTGCTTCACTATCTGCGTCCACTTAGAAATAACAACGTAACCAAAATATTGTGAATGAATTTGCGCGGTACGTCTTTTGTTATCGAACTTCTACAGTAGACTGCATGTAACGACTATCAATGGTTTTCTTTTATGCCTTGCAAATGCAGCACATGACTCAATCTTCAGAAAGCTTGAGCTGAGATTTTTTATACACATCAATGACCACCTTTAGAAGTACAACAGGGGTTTTTCTTCATATCAATAACATCTCATATGCCCGGTGGGCAGATATCTAGAATCAGGAGGTAACTGGGGATCTGGAAATAATCTGGCGATATCTTGAACTAGGAGAATTAGGCCAGTATTTCAGCCTCGAAGTATTAAGTGCACTAAATTTCAAGTCCGATATTTCAGGGCCGACATTGCCGTATGCTGTACGTGGTGTGTTAATTGCAATAATTTTGTTTCCACATTTCTGTCATTCAGTACTTCAGCTATGTCGTTATGGTGGCATGATCTTCGCTTCATGGTTGACAGTCAAAAACTTAATTTATCATGATTCCTTCCAGAATACATATTCTTTATATTTTGAAAGGTCATTATTGTAACATGCAGGCCTACGCGGTCTAAGTGGCTAATTGCAACATGTCGTTTCAGATTGCGAATAAATTCACTTGGCATCTCGAGTGAGGTGAATAACATTGATGACTTCTGGTGAAACGTGCTGATTTGACAAACTGGGCATTTCATCCAGAAGTCCCATTGTTCAAAGCGATGCAACGCATGCAAATGAGCTACTACACTAAATTTCAGTAGCACATCACTGATGTCCATATAAACGTCATACATCCGTTTAACTGACAGAATAAATAAATTTTATAATTATTCAGATAATTATTAGTATTTATAACATAATTATAATACAATTATTAGAAATTATAGGAGAATTTCCAGCAAATTATTAGTATTCGTTGAAATATAGACGATGATAGTTCAATGTTTGTACATCCTTCAGGAATCTCGAAGCCAAAGATAAGAATTCACATACGCACAGATTAAGGTCCTGCTGTCGCGCGAGATAGGTCCAAAACTTCAGCGCAGCGCTATACATTGGTGCTGTTACGTCATTTGGCCTTTGTTTTGTATCTTTCTGTTAGGCCTTCTGTACCCACACGAAGATACAACTCAATTTATAACGCTCTGAAGACAACAAGGGGCAAATCATGTACACAGCCTCGAATGTAACCGGAACATTCTGCTAAACAAATACAAGTCACTTTAGCATCTAGAGCAATAAAGTAACGTACTCTAAAGTGTGCTATACCGCACAGGTTTGACAAGGTGCCGGGCACGCTGCTTCGTATCACTGCTATTAACTTTAGCATTCTCCCTCCCAAGTATATGGGTCTCTATAAAAATATTATTTCTAGAGTTTGACTTGCCACAACCCTAATCTCATTCAGGCCCGTAGCCAGGAATTTTTTTTTGGGGAGGGGGGGGGGGGGGACTTGCCGAACGCGTTGGCTATTTGGGGAAAACACCAATTTTTATTATTTATTCTTGGTAAAACACCCTCCTCCACCAAATTTGGGGGGGAGGGGGCCCTAGGGCACCCCCCTCTGGCTACGGGCCTGATCTCATTAGGAGGCATGGCGCAGTGGCACACTCTGAAGTAATTACGACTACGTGCTCTTCTCTAACGTGCTCGTTATGCAAGTGCAAAAGTACGCGTACGTGTTTTCCATTGAAAGGTGCCCGAAGGCGATGCGCTAATAGTCGCAGTAAAGGAACAGCATGTCGCAAGTGAGCTCTGCGGGATCTCGCAAGGTGGCGGAATAGTTATGAAAGGAATTATTGACAACCAGCCATTTGTGGCATGAATACACAAGGAAATCCGTGTGAATTGGTCGGAAAGGAAAATTTATTAATTGAAGATAAATTCGTCCTGGTTCTGGGTTAGAACCTGTTACCAATGCCTTTCTTGTGCGGTCGCTCTACCTTTCTGAGAAATCCGTATGGATGTCCTTGTGACTTCATGTCGTGTTACATCCGTCAATTATCCATTCCACAAAGTGACAACATGTGTCAAAGTAGAGATTTTACATTTAAAACAAGATCTGGCAATCGGGGTCTGCTCGCGGGTATGAAGCAAGCCTTCCTAAGGAAAGCAGCGCAATGTGACATCTTCGACGCAAAGTGTATTATTTGAAACATTGCTTTCAGCGAAAAGTATTGGCGTCGTTGTTCTTTATATGGGTGTCATGTTGTGGTTACTCGGATACGTTAACAACAAGACTGAGAAACTTGGATTTGCAGACATGCTCAAAATTACGTCACAAACTTAAACCCTACAAGTTCGAGAGTGCTTCTAAGATGGCCAGGAATACAAAAGTAAAACAATAGAAAGAAATAGAAAGTTCACTCGACAGGTAAACAATACGTGCTATGATTATGAGGCAATTCGAAGGTACTTCAGCAGTTTGCATGACTCAAGGATCCAATTCACAAATATCTTTCTTCCTAATTAAGGCTGCCATCGGTGGGCTACATTTGCTAATAAGTGACAGTCAGTTGGAATTAGCAACGATGAACGATTCTAGCTAAGAACTTTTCGTGAATGCGAGCCCTGATTCTACGAGAATGAAATGACATTGAGGATAGCGTTTTCAATGTATACGCTTTACCACTTCGAACATCCCTGACATGGTGGGGAAATTCCTGAGGCGTTTTGCTGCTGAGCCTCAGGTCGCCGGTTCGATTCCCGGGCCCGGTGGCTGTATTGCGATGGGGGGCGAAGAGCGAAGGAATGCTCGCGTACCTACTTGAGTACACGTCATAGAAAGGTGGGTTGTCAAAATTATACCAAAGCCTCAACCGTGACGGGATCTCTCATGGTGCCAGTTTGATTTCGTACGTTAAACCCCTTGAATCATTGATTCTAGCCTCTATATTGCTACATGCATAATGCCAGCCCCTGAACCATGCGCGTGTGCGCCCGACGAAGACAACGAAGATCCCCTGGCTGCGCGGGCTCTGAGCTGAACCGGTCAGCGCTGCAACCGCTACTGTAAATATATCGTGTAAATAGTCCACGGACTACAGTCTACCGAATCGTTATTCACGTAACATATTTGGTGGAGTTGCGGGGAGTCGTTATTCACGTAACAATATCATTTCAACGACAGGGCTGCTGATAGGTGGTAAACGAACACGAAACAATACAAGCAACAAGCACCACTTTGCATTTGTGTATGTCTCAACAAGACTGCTGTCATTTAAATGATAATGCGCGACATATTAACCCATCAATACCTCCTGGGCTGTATATAGGGAATCCATGGCAACGATGTAGTAGTAGATATTAAAACAGGAAAAAATTAAAAGGAAAAGCGTGGTCATACGTTCAACTTGATGACTTTTCCCGGGTAGATTCCTCGTCTTTGGGGGGGCCGAAAGGAGGGCACGCAAAACTCAATGGTGCCTCACCCGACGCTGACGGAGCCGCGGGGGGTGTCTGGGACGTCCCAGACGAGCGAAGGTCGCCGACAGAACTAAGGGGCCAGTCGAACGCGCAACCGAATTGGTCGCATCCTCTCGGCTCCGAGACAAGGAGTCTGCGCCTCGGAAAATGGGGGAGGGTACAGCGGAGCAAGCGTGTCGCCACGAGACCAAGGGACAGGTGTCGGTGGTGCGCGCCTGTGGTCAGTCGCTATCGCCGCGGCTGTAGTTGGCCGCGCGGTAAGGAAAGGACAAAGTGCGCCGGGTCATTCGCGCTCCGCATGAGGCCATATAAACAGTTGATGGCTGCCAACAACACCTCCACATCCCCCCCCCCCCCCCCCCCCAACTCCTGCCCACCTTTAAGCGTCAGCCGCGCGCGGAGCATAAAAAAAGCGCCGATGCGAAGAAAGTGTGACTGGACGAAAACGCCGTGAGCAGAAAAACGTGGCAAATGGGAGACTTGTGTTTGTTTTCGTTTTGTACGTGTTTTCAATTTCTTTGTTCAGCATATGGGAGGGGGGAGGGGTATCCAAAGTTTACTTCACTCCAGAGTCCGGAGTGTGCCACCGTCAGTGCCCCAGCTGAACAGGATCTTCAAAGGGAGAATGGCTTCACTTGACAAAGTCATAGAGTCGCTTTATCTCTGAGAAACTTCCGAGAAAGGTGAAATTGAAGGCTTATTTTATACTCGGCAGTTTACCGGTGGTGTTTATTCTGTTCTTCCGCATTTATCTGCCACCGTGTATACCGTTCTGTTATTTACAGGAAGATGAGCGAGAATGACTTAATTGGTGGTGTCCCAATGCACTTGGCTTGGTGGTTGATTGGACAAGTTCGTGACAAACTGTATCAGTTTCACAGCGCCAAAGTTTATTGTAGTAATAATATTCATTAGCGCGGTTTCACGTGTCAAAATCACAATATAATTGAAGAACGCCGTAGTAGAGGAATCAAGATTTATTTCTAACACATGGGCTTCTATAACATGCACCTAAATCTATGTTCACGGGTGTGCTTTGATTTCGGCCTTATCGAAATGCGGCCGCCGCCAATGGGATTCGAACCCCCCTCCTCAAACTAAGTAGCACGGCACTTCCCCTGCAAAGCTACCGCGGCAGCTGTAAACTGAATGTGGACATCTTTGGTCATTCGAGACGTATAATTGCAACGCGTACAATTACGCGACAAGAATAACAAAGCTCTGTCATGGCCGAGAAGCTGTTGATGACAACACCTTCTTAAGGTTAAGCAACAATAATTTCCGATTGAATTAAACTTGTCTCCAGTACAGCACTTCCTTACCTAGGCACATTACGCAGCCTAGATTTTGTATAGTAGAGGTAAAGCGGCTACTAGTTGTGTAAACAAAATAAAGTGTTGCGTGATGCTGTTTTGATTCTTTACTGTACTCGCTCTCATTATGCAGGAACTTTAACTCTCTCGTTGAACTGTCATGAAGTAGCATTCAATATCTCATAAAGCCTGAAAACATAAAACATGGCCTTCATTCAGCTTCAATCGAATGATCAAGTTTTGTGTGAATTTTTTTACCACATTTCCTGCATTGATTCACCCATGCTTCCCTGCTTATGCTTTACGTATCGCTCTGTCACTTTGTAAATATTCCCCGCGGATTACGATACTGCCTAATGCGAATTCTGAGCGCAGCTTCGTATTGGGGCAAGGCCAACGGTCTTTGAAGTTTTGGTTTCTGAAAGGTATGCGCCATAAATCATAGTTTTTGTGAAGTAGGACAAAATCAATGAAATTACTATACGCCGGAATAATACCACCATTTCAAATTGTATTTAAAGCAATGTGTTGGCTAGCTTAATCGTATTTCACCAATATATTCTGTCTACATAAGTGGACGCTGGGGGTTACGAAGGGTTAAAATTTGAGAACGTGTTCCGGCGTACAGTGATCCTTGTGGATCAGGAGGGTGGAATGTATGCACTAAATTTTAGCAAACGCTTGTACACTTGCCAGTTGGTTGAGGCGATATAAGATGTCACACATTTGCACGAAAAAGACACAGGCCTCACGAAAACAGCACTATGCAGGTGAATAAGTGGACGTCACGCAGATGACGCGGAGTTGCACACAATATGTATAATTCATTGGAAGAACGACCGAAAGTTATAGTATCGTCGGTATAGGCACCCATAATATGAAAACGTTAGGCGGGCAGACCCAGAAAAATGTGCAAGGAAACAACATGGTGTCTGTGTTTTCTGTTTCTCTTAATCTGCGTCCACGTCTGCCGGCCTAACATTTTTTTACAACGATATTGTATATGGCCAGGTACTGATGGATCACGCCCGCGCACAATAGATGCATAGAACAACAATTTTCGGTGAACCGGTTAACTCAGGTCTTCCGGCGTTTTTGCTCCCCCCCCCCCCAAAAAAAAAAAAAGAAATAAAAGGACATGACGTAAAAGTTAACGTAAAGGTGTATGATTTCGTCGACATGGCAGAATGACCTGAAAAGTTTTGCCTCAGAGACAAGACCACTTGCATAAGAAACGGACGTCATGCCATTTTTGTAATTTCGAAACGACGGGATTTATTACGCGTTATAGGATTTTGTTTTGAGACCGCCGTTGATGAGGTAACGTGCGTCATGAGCAACAGAAACACCGGATTTTTTTAATCCTTTATTCGCTCTTTATTTCTTTATTCGCTAAATAGTGTCGATAATGATAACATATAATTCACAATACCAGACCTACCATAGGCACAGCTTCGCCAGCGTCCACCTTCACAGCAGTAGAGGGAGTGTTCTGAATCTTTGCACTGTTGACGCCTAAATTATGTAATGTGAATATTCGTTACTGGTGATACTAATGAGACAAAACTCACGGAGTCCCTTATTCATTCACCTAAGAAGTTTGGAAGGCGAAAACCATATTCTATTTCTTCTCAGCCGATGTATCTAGAGTAACTGTATATAGAGTAACTCTAGATGTATTGATCCTGCACCGCCACCTTCCGAAAGCTTTCTGCACCTAAAATGGTTTTCGACAGCCTCCAGGGTCGGAAACATTCACTGGTTAACGTGGTTGTTCACTGCTTTCCGGATTGGAAGCATCATATAATGACGTTATCGTGTGACGTTACGGCGCGTGTTGTGACTGTGAGTCACGATGACGTTAAAGTGATGTCACATATTCTGGTAATTCATGACGTCATGATTACGTCATATGGCGGCGTCATCGCGTGATGATGATATTTTGCATCACTCGTGTTGACACCGCCGACAGGGGGACGCCGACGCTAGACGCCGGTCAGTTTTACGTTTTTGATGAAGCATCTAAGGCTTTCGCCTTAATAAAACGTGCAGAGTACGTTTTTGTCAATGAATGTCAAGCAGCCGCAGCGACATTTACGATAATGTGAGCCAGCCGGAATTGCGGACTCCGCTTCCTCTTGCGGTGCGGGGTTTTGCAGCTTCGAGGTCAGACTCGCGTGAACCGAGAATGTAAACACTTTCCCCCTGAACATTGTGCATTCTCAGCTGTAGAGTTTACAACCTGCTTTCACAACTCCGCCGCCTTCCGTCTACTTTACGGCTCTTCTTTGCGTGGAATATGCACTCTTGTCGGGCGAGTGAGTCACTACTCGACAGGACTTTCCGCGATGGAAAGCAGCGCGAGAAGAAATGGGATGGACAAGCCGTAATAGCTTTTATAGTTAAGCCTAACGCCTGAACACCGGTGTGCGACAGGACAGCGCGTCGTCTTATAGCTCGGACTAGAGTGGAGGCGAAACGGTAAAACACCCATTTCCAATGTAGGAGGTACGGGGTTTGATTCCTGGTGCTGACCTGCGATCCACCGGTTTTTCTTGACCCGAGCAAGGGGTGACATTCTTCTCCTCTTTCAACCACTTCCGGTCAAACACTTATTTCCTGTTTTTCAAGTATTCAGTAAATTTGTTTAAAAAAAAGTCTGGTACGAGATAGACGGTTTTTGTTCAGTCTAAGTGTTATACTGGATACATATTATATCGAATAATAAGTTTACTTCAAAATAAGCGTGAATTAACTGTCAGGATAATTAATGAAAATTAATTGATTGGCTTTATTCAAAGAGCAGCCGGTTTTCTTGCGAGGAGCTGTGATCGTTGCGGCACCTGACGGAGCAGATTTGAACCACGCGCTGCTATCTGCCTGGCTTCTGAGATCGATTTCGGCAGTGCGACGAAACGAAAAGGTAACCCAAGGAATACATCGATGCACACGAATGCTGACAGTGCCACTAACAGACACCTAGGTCAAACTTAGAAGGGTAGCGAATTTTGAAGTTTGCTGCGGCCGTGCGTATACCAGCGGCCGCGCACTCGTCATGACATACCAACTAGCCCAAGCCGCTACCCATAGCGGTCGTCCTCGTTTGCCTCTGTGTCCTCGTCTTCAGTTCGCGCTATAGTACTCGTCATGACCTAAGTCAAGGATTACGATCACCTCCATTTTTTTATATAGTGGACAAAGAAAGATTCCGACTACGCTCTTGGTGGTTAATACCTGCGAATCTCCAAAGGTGGCCCCAAAAGGTCTGCGAAGTTCTCTGACTGCACCTTGACGCAGTTTTCATGGAAAGCAGAGAACTGCTGCGGCCGCGCATACCTAAGAGGCCCTGATCCCCTTTTGAACCCCTTTTGAACCCCTTTTGAACCCCTTTTTTGTGTGGGTAGAGCTCAAACGGAGAACGCGTGAACGATTTACGAAGTACCTCCCGGCTGATAATTGGGAGGATGCTCGCGTCTCCTGATCTGTTGTTTCCACCACATGATGCTCACTTGTACTGTATGCCGACTTCCCTACGGGACACGGGCCAAGTCGAACTCGGTGCAGTCGCACCGCTGTGCGAGAGATGGCGCTAGTGTTCATACGGTGAAGGAATGGCGCTGGTGTTGCTGCGCTAACACACGGCGAGTATACGCAGGGAGATACGGAACGGGCTCTTTCGCTTGGACCTTGAAAACGGTCCCGCGCGGTCGACTCTCGTACGCAGTGGGCTTTCCCGCTGACACTGTCCCGCGCAAACCTTCCCGTTTTCCCGAATGCACCGTGAACAACTTAAGTTTAGGTATCTGGCAGAGATGAACTTTAGCCGTTCTTTATTCAGGCGTGGTGAGTCGAACGTCTGTGATTCCGCATCGCGTTAGACGGGCACGCTATTATTAATTTATTATTCGCCTTGCGGGCTTGCTGCGTAAAATGTGGAAGTAAATGCCCTTTTTTGTTCGTTTGCACTGCGGTGTACTGTGTCCTTCGTTCCTTGAGCTCGAAGAGCCCTCATACTGTGTCGGTAGAACGTTCACTAGCGATTGACAGTTTTTTTAGCAACACCTTGCATTTCAAAAAAAAAAAAATCCCAAGGCACGAATGGTTTGGGGAAATGATAAATTCCAGTATGTCATGATGGCTAAACAATTAAGTTATTGAGCAAGGAATGTCACTGAAGCCAACGTTTAGATGAGGGTAACTTGTGTTTGTAAGGACGAAAATAAGTCTTGTCGAAAAGTTAGCTCCAGTGGCATGGTTCCTCCATTTGGGAGGGAGGGAAGGGCAAGTTTTACCGCACACTTCTCCCCAGTCGCTCATATTGGTTGAGTCCAAAAGTAAAGCTCCGCAATGGATGCATAAATGACAATGAAGTGCCCCCCCCCCCCCCCTTTTTTTTTTCTCTCTCTCTCTCTTTTGCGTACGTCAATGTCCAGTGACATTCCCTGTTCAGCGACTTCTCACAATTACATATAACACGCAATTCGAAGGTTGCGAGTTCGGATCCCACTGACGGAACGGGCAATCTTTCGTCCACTTGAATTCCTTTCAATTTAAGTAAGAGTGATTACACTACAGTAAAGAAATCGGAAATAATGCCCACTTTGTTTTCCTTGCCTTAATTGTCCGTCGGTTGCATGAGTTACGCAGCGTTCAAGTTTACTTATGTTACCGGGTGCAGCCACGGAACACTTATGCTGTTGACCCTAATCTTGAGTGCCACGTAGACACTCAGCTTCTACGACATATCGACACTCACAAGAATTGGCTACGACTCCGAAGTGTTTGCAGAAATCACTTTTTCTTCCGAATTCAGCGTGCGCCAACATGTTCGGGCAGTCATAAAGACAGGGATGTGCATCATCTGTTGCTCGACTGTCCCAAGTACATCACACATAGACCACCGACTGGAACAAGGGACTCCATTTGCTGGTCTCGGATCGAATGTTCTCATTATGGAAAATGCTAGGCCCATGAACATCTTGGATAAATCACAAAGCAATGAAAGTGCTTCAACTTTTGTTTGAAGACATTAATATAATTGTGATGAGTATTGAGCGAACTACATCGAAAGTGTGCACCGTGTTTGTACCTGTGGTGTGTTAAAACTTAAAACGAAAGCTTTCGAACTCAGCAAATGCAGCACTTTAAATGTGGCGTTTTTTTTTCTAAAAGAGTCATATTTATAAACCAAAACGTGGCTAGATTTTATGGGAACGTAAAGCACGCCCAACTATCTTTCACATTTAAAACGTTTTTAATCAAAAAGGGGCAATTCCTGATTGAAGCGTGAACTCAAAAAGGTAGTTTCGAATAATAATAAAAAAAAAAGAGCCAGATTCTGCACCTGTTAAAATCAAACTGAGATTTCAAACAATCGTTACCAAAACAATCATCATAGTCGCATCCGCTCTGTGGCCTTAATTTCGATCTCACGAAGCACAGAGGGCTTTTCTGCTCGCCGGGTGCTCTCAGTTTCGATTTGGCCCTTGAAATTCGATGATGAACATCTCGAATGGCGTGCAACTTTCGCGATTTCTAAAAAAATGTAAATACCATAAATTGGCACACACTACAACTCTCTAACATAAAGAACAGCCCCAAGACAATAACTGAAAAAGTTAATTAACGAGCATTTCTTAATTAGTCACGTGAATGTGATTGCATTTGCGGCAAAGTATTTCCGCCTCGACATAGAGTATGTGTGCGAAAACGACTGGAGCGTGACTGTCATAAAATTTTGAGAAAAAAGATTTTGTTATCTAAAAAGAAAATAACACCCTGTATATTATTTTTTCTTTCATTTCTTTACTCCTAACAACCAAGTGGAGACGAGTAGCCGTCTCCAAGAGATGGTGACAACAACGCCTTCATTTATGTTTTTTTTTTCAACAAACGAAGTAGAAGGACAAGGGCTCATCGCTTGCACTGCGAAATGTGTTACGTAGCCACTGCAAGCGAGGGCGCACAAAGAGTGACGCCATATGGCGACCTGCCAGCGCTGATGGCGTCTTATCAGAATGGCTGTTCGTTATCAGCATCACGGCTAAAAAGAAAGAGGACCATCACCAGTCTATAAACTTAACGAGCCGGACTGCATAGACTGCTGCTCCGGTTGCGCACGACGCCGAGCATGAGAAACGGACATAACACATAGCGTTTGTCTTTGCTTTTCCCGTTGCATTTATTTTTCCTGAGCGCTCAATTTTCACAATTCCATTAATCGAGATACTCTTTTTTTTTACAAATATCTGTTTTATAGGTACCTCTTTATAAGGATGCATTTACGCATAGAATAGCGGCCGTTGTTGTATAATAATACTGGTTTACTAGTGATTTAGGCCATCGACCAAAATATTTGTATCTCAATTTTTTGTGGCGATGCAATCATTTTTTTTTATTGTTTAAACTCCAGCGTATGTCTGTTTACTGTAGTGTTCTTGAGAACCACCCTACATTTCATATACACTGCTTTTCGTGTGTTAGTACATCGATAAAAAGTAATTATTAAGTATCTTGTTGACAACTGATTGCATATTGAAGCTCACCGCGCATCTAATGTGTATCTTGGAGTAATGAGGCTGGAAAGGTGACTTGTTTGTTTGCAAGTCTCCTGTTTGTGAGTGACTTGTGCGCCAACAAATACGAATAAACTCATGCGTATCCATGAACAAAAGTATACGGACTATGGATGCGCGAGGCGATACCACCCTCTACGTTGTCTAGTCGCGAGCCGTCTGCTGTCGAGGGCATTGTTTTGACGGAATTTGTCAGAGAAATGGTCTCGGCAGCAGACGACTCGCCGCTAGACCACGCAGAAGGCAAAGGTATACGGACGGCAATGGTCCGCATACTTTTGATCACGGGTGTACATTCGTTCGACCTCGTTGAATTTCGAGCAAATATTAAGCAAACTACACCAGAAGAAGATCACCTGGACATCAGTCTCTTCCAAAGATAGGAGGATGCTTCCCTGGTGGCTACGACGACGAGCTTCTATCGGCAGCTTCTTGTAACGAACATGAACGCCAAGATAATCAATTTGGGCACACTGTAGTGTATATAAAATATCAATTACAGGACGAGGAAAGGTCTGCCTGAAAGTGTTTGCTTCGTTCTCGCTTATACAGCGTTCACTAAAAAAAAAATATACGTAATTTGAAAAGGTGTTTACGCAACTGTCAAATTAGATTCTGGAAGTATGATGTGTAAACAACACAATCTTATTGCGAAACAAACTGTTATGGGGGCTATTCTGTATTATCATCCTGATTTCCCGGAGTAGGACGTGCGGGGTTCCCCGTAAGGAGGGGCGTGAAGGTTCATCGCAGTGCCCCCCATCTATTAAGTCAAATTATGGGGCAGACTTTGCGCCTCCCCCCCCCCCCCCCTCCTCCGTCTTAGGGGACTATGGAGGGGGGCGGCCGCCCCTCCCCCTGCCCAGCACCCTCTGTGCACGCCTATGACTACAGAGATTGACTCCTTTCTGCATGTTGCGTCAGGAGCCAATCACGATCAAGAACTTCGATCGGGATCAGGCCCGATCACGATCAGACGTGGCCGTGTGACACCGGTGTCAGCGAACGTTGACCGATATCCAAGTATACTAGCGTTTCGGATTTAACCCCCCTATCAAAATTTTATCCCATGGCGGCTGGAAATCGAACCCATCACCTCTTGCGTAGCAAGGAAACGTCATAGCGACCTAGCAGATAGAGAGGGAGAAACTGTATTGGACCGAAAAAAATTCTTCGTGTAGTTGGAGCTCTCCACAGTCCAGCTTGAGACGAGGCCCCACTGGCTTCGTCTCAAGTTTTTGCAACAAGCTTCAGTGCAACCCTTCGTCGCCTTGTGACTCCCCTGATTACCCCGGAAGCTTGCTATCGCACTAGCGTGTCTCATTAGCTTACCACCACGACAACACACTCTCTCATTATGGTTTTGTGTTTCTAATTCATGTTGTACCCTTAGCACCTGTGTCACACTGACGACGCCGGGGGGGGGGGGGGGGGGTTCAAGCATCCCCACCTGTAATTTTGCGTACACGCACACATATACAATCGCAAGCACGAACATACATAAAGGATCGCTAAACCCCCTCCACCCTCCTTGAAAAACATTTGTGGCTACGCTACTGCTGTGTCAGGTACAGTAAATTGGATACTGGAATGGTTGTCGTCCTTGCTCTGTATGACCGTTCCTGTATATTTTTGTTGTTATTATTATTATTATTATTATTATTATTATTATTATTATTATTATTATTATTATTATTATTATTATTATTATTATTATTATTATTATTATTATTATTACTATTTCATATGCACACACAAATACGCAAGGATGACAGAGAGGAAAGAGATAGCAGGCTGACAACTACCACCTAGTGGGGCACAACGCCTTCCGGCTCTTTCGGGAGGAAGGCGGGAAGGATGGTAGCAGGAAAGAAAGACGAAAGAATATGGGAGAATACAAAAAAAAAAAATGACGAAGACTTGGAGAAAATTAGCTAAAAAACACGAAAAAAAAACATGTTTATAAACGTGCGTCGCTATAGAAACAATGCAACCTCAGACCGAACTTACAAATCTGAGCCCCTCTCTTAGCATTCTCATTCAGTTACTAAGGTGAGGGTATCAACTCTGGCCAGGCCCGTAGCCAGGGGGGGGGGGGGGGGGCTAGGGGCCCGGCCCCCGAAATTCGGATGGAAGGGGGTGTTTTACCGAGGAAATATAATAAAAATGGGTGTTTTTGAAGACTTTCAACAAGTGGGCGCCCCCCGAAAAAAATTCCTCGCTACGGGCCTGACTCTGGCGTTGAGAAGGTGGAGTTGGGTAAGCAGGTTTATTGGCCAGTTTGCCTGATCCTATGCTGTCGTACTCTATGTGCTAACACTCTCAGAGTCACATATACACGGATACCCAATAAAGGAGATGAGAGGAGAGCCATCACTGAGGCTCGAGGGGCAGTACATCACGTGCATTAGCCAGAAAATACAGATTCAGCTCCCGCTTTCAAGTCATTTGTTGCCCGCTTTTTTATGCTTATATTCTATAACATCAATTAGGGCTGCTGGTTCTTTTCTCCATGCTTGCCCCGGTTTCATTCGCTGTCCGTTTAGAGACGTTGGAGTGTTCACGGAGGGTGAGAAACGCACAACAGACAAGTCTGGCGTTTAGCTCGAACGCCAGAACTGTCCCACGTGCCGCTGGCTTCCCCACCGTCGGCTGGTGTTTCCCAAGCGTCTAGCTGTAAATACACGGCACAGGTGTTGAGAACATACGAACAGGGTTGTTGGGTGGACATGAAAAGGCGCCAGAACTCACGCCAAAAGTAGCCAAAGTAGCCATGTCATTTGATATTATCGCCGAATTTCTAGCCAAATAGGACAGAACCGGTATTATCAACAGAGTATTTACTATTGATGAATAAATAAAACCATTTTGAATAAGGAAAGCCACAAGTTTAAAAAAGAGCCATGGCGCCAACTGGAAATTTTCGTCGCCAACGGGGTCCAAAAGTAGCCAATTTGGCGCAAAGTAGCCACCAACAGCAACCCTGCATAAGAACCATTTTAATAATTCTTTTTAATTACTGCCTCCTATAGTGTCAGTAGGGCTTATTCGTAAGAACTGTTTATCTTTTTTGGAGGTTGAGTGTGGGGCTTGAGGGGAGAAGGAGACTTCTGGCCACCGCCCATGGGTAAGTGTACTTATTACCGCAAATTCAGTGTCCGTAGTTACGGTCATGCTACGGCGCGACCACTGTTGAGGTATATCGGCAAAAGCACAGCAGGCGTAAGCAGCGAAGCACAAATTTGACCTGTTTAGATTGATCACTGGGTGAATTGTTCGCAATGGTGTGGCGGGCTTCGAGGTCTTGTCACGTGCAGTTAATTAGTGATGCGTCACGCGCTGCCATCTCATGTGTTTACGTACGTCTTGCTTCGGGCAACGTATAGGCAGGCAGTTGGAAATAAAGCTAAAGCTATAACGGACCGCATTTATGAAGCCGGAAAAGTTGACATCGCACCCCCCCCCCCCCCCTTCACCACCTTCTCCCTTTGAGGAATTAGGGACATGATTTGTAGAGACAAGTTCTTGCACTCCTGCCCATAGGTGTGGGCAGAGAGAGAGAGAGTAATAGATAAAGGAAAAGACAGGGAGGTTAACCTAGTAGAAAAACCGGTTTGCTACCCTGTACAGGGGTGGTCGAGTTCTCCTTTAAGGGGAGGTGGTGGGTGAGGGGCATTTTTACCGCAAGGTCCTGTCAGTAAGTGGCACTTATTATGCGCTACAGTAAAGCAGTTATTGTCAATGCCAAAGGAAAGACGTGGACTTTTTTTAAATCTCGGAAGCGTGCCCTTAGGCTTAGTATTCACGTGGTGTCGAAAATACACGTTCAAATTTGCTTCCATTTAAGAAGTCTAACAGTGAGCGGTGGAGTGGTCCGTCGTGAATCCGGCGTCCACGCCGGATGGTCGGCCAGGCCTGAAGTCTGTTGAACGGAGGTGACCAAGGCGGCCACAGACTCGCTGTGTACAAGTCCACATGAAGCGCGTCGCAGTCACATTGCGGATTGGGGAGTCCACAAAATGGGCGCGATACACGGGCAGCGGTATACTGTTGCGCCCAAACAGTGGTCACTGATTAACCTAGCGAAACCTCGCCACGAAATCTCCGCAACATAACTTCCTCTTCTGGGCGAGTTGGTTCGTCGTACTTGAACTGGTCGTCCCGGTGGGATAAGCCACCAGGGAGGTCTGACCCACATGGAAGAGCTCGTGTGGCACGCCGGAAGCTTTCTTTTTTTTTTTTCCGGAGCACCTTTCCGTGAGCATTTTCAAGAAATTTTTTCGGCCTGTGCATTACGATTTTCGAAAACCAGAATTGACAATAAAGAAAATATAGTTGATATATACAAAGTGATGTGTTAGTCCATGTACAGTGGGTTGAACTAGAAATGCGTGCGTGTTAATGTTCTATTGCAATGAACTCCTCAAGTGAACTGTACATTACCATGTTTGTTATTTTTAAACTTGTTTCAGTTTACTATATGTTTTTTCTTTACTTGTTCATTTTTTCAATTTTGGGTACCACTTTATTTTTATTTTTTTGCTGCCGAACTTTTAGAAATGAAGTAACCGATGTGATAAAACCGCGACCTCTCCCCTGCAACACAATTAAAACCGAAAAGAACATAAAATGCAGTAATATCAGCAGTATAGTTATGAGCGTAGGGTTTCTAAGTTATTCATTCTTTCCGCATAAAAATATCGATCAAATATGCAGTTGGAACCCAAGAAGTCAAATAACAGTTGTCAGAGATACTCTTAGTTTGTGATGGTTGCTTAAGATTCGGCTAAGGTGCCTCCAACCACAACATGAAACCATAACTGCAACGTTACTCGTATGTGCGCGTATGGTACAACTGTCACGCCACATTAAATGCTTTTGTGATGGCCAACACGCCCGTATCGCATTGATTGGCTACATACAACGTTTAAGGTAGTTTCTTTAGCACATTTTTATCTTTATTTTCCTGTTTCTGAACCTCTCAGTGTAGGGCGACCAAGCAGACGCTTTTTTAAATAACGTGCCTGCCTCCTCTTTTCTGACTTTACTCCTCCTCCTCCTCGTTCTGCGCCATTGTGTGTGTAAATTTGAAGTTTCTTTTCCTTTTTTTTTGCTTGATATTTACACATTCATTCATACTTGAAAAGTGCTCACGAGCAGCTGCAGGCCTTAGTACAAGTGCACTTCTGCTACACAGTGAACAAAAAGAACTCAAATAAACACACAACACGAAGAGACAGTGGCAAAGGACGTGTAGGTAAAAAAAAAAAAAAGGAAAAGAAGGAAAGAAAGAAAGAAAGAAAGAAAGAAAAAAAGAAAAAAAGAAAGAAAGAAAGCACTGAGCCCGTCACTTCTTCCTGAGATGCACGCTGCACACAAGTGCGGTAGCTCACTGAAGTCTGTCAACTCCATGAACTACTGCAATGCACGTATCACACATTATGATCCTGTGACGCACGTGGACACGGTCCAAGTTTTCTTCGCGGTGAGCAATCTTGAATCCTGGTGATCTAACGTTCTGCGGAGTAGAAGGCGCTGGTCGTCATAGCGGAGTCGGATACAGAGATGTTCGTTGTACTCGGTGCTGGCAGACAACCGTGCCACCAAAGGTGATGCATTCGGTAATTTTCCGTTCATCTTCACTGATTCTCTGGCATCAGCCGTTTGAGTTCCATTGGTGAAGCTCCGGTCTGCAGTTGAAAGAGACAAGTAAATGCCACGTATTACAAGCGCGAATTCACGAATTGACAGCATTCATATGTTTAGAAAAAAGAGAAAAGCTGACCCACGCTGTAGCAAATGGAGTAGTATAAAAGGGTGGGGGGTGTCAAAGGCCGAGCCAGACTAACTATTCAGTGAAAACCGGTGTAAAAGCGCAAGTTGTCCCAACACTTGCTAAGAACGTGTAAGTTCTCGAATCGGCAGCAGTACTTAGAAGTGCTGTTTGCTTCAAATGCAGTTACATTCGTAGCTTCTTTTGTCCTTGTGTTTTCCAGTGTGCAAACTCCTTTGCTCAAGATGTGCAACACGCTCACATCACCACCGTTGCTTTCTTTCGCGTTAATCCGATGTGTTAAGCGAATGAAATATTTTTGCAATGTGCTTCCACCATGCTCTTCTTATTTTTCTATTCGTTATATGCCCTGTGGTGGACCTCAAGGTCCGCCGGCTACCCGACTGTCGTGCAGGACAAGAGACGGCACGTCCGAAACGATCACTGTTTGATGGAACAATGAAGAAGAAGCAGATGGCTTCGTGCCCTCGAGCGAGCGGTAGCTCGTGAGGAGCACTGATGATGATGATGAAAGGCGTCTGCTAGGCGGCTGAAGACGAAAGTTACAACACGCCCCATAAAAGTTTAATTCTCACTTATATAATATAAGAACATATGTTAACTCGTTTAGTATTTTATTGTCTTTGAGAGCACCTAAGACCTTCGAGCGCACATCAAGAAATATTTACTTCGACGGCAACAGCGCAAGAAAGAAATCATGTGGAATACGTTTGGTTGTGCTATTTAAGGAATACAGACGAAAGTAATACTTCGCAAACCGAAAATACATATTTGGCTAAAATCGAAAAATAGGCTGAGATAAGAATTCAAACTTAAACAAAAACTTGGACCATCTCCCCGAAGGGAACCCTGATGGGATGCGAAGCAGCAGCGGTGCGCACGGCGTTGACCCAGTTGAAACGGGCGTCATCGCAGATAAACGAGTCGAAAGAGTGTTTCCACTCGACGTGCGGCGAGCGTTGCGGGTGGTGGAGAGGGTGAAGCGAGAGAGAAGTGACACGTTCAGACAGAGGTGTTGCGAGCGGGCGGAGCAGCCGGCAGCTGCGGGCGCTGCCGCGAGCATGCTGCGGGTGAGAGAGAGAGTGACGTCAGCGCGCACCTGCGAGGGAAGCGTGCGAGGGGAGCGTGACGTCAACGCGCAGCTGTGGCGTGACCTACTTGCAACGCTCCAACACCTATGGCGAGGGGAACGCGTTGCGGCGCGTTCGTACACTCTAAGCCGAAATCCGGCAAATTTGGACTAACTGCAGTCGTTAAACCAACGGATAAACGGTTCGTCCAACAGGGAGTAAATGCGTGACAGTGCGTGTCGTGCGCAAACGCCCGGCAATGAAGGGACCAACGGGGAGAGTAACTGCGCGCCGATCGCCTGCTGCCGCGCTGCACTGCTCGGCCCTGTCGGCCAGCACGAAGACGAGTTATATCGGTTGTACGCCAGAGTGAAAGCGAAGCACTATTCAACGAATCGAAGCTTTTATAAGAGGCAAGTTCAACTCGCGCCGGCGCACACAGCGAGCGGATGAGTTCCGGCACGTTTCTTCCCTATCGAGCTGCCGGCACTGCCGGGAGGCCCAAACAAGTGCAAGCCTCCGAGCCCGGACACCGCGGATAATACGTTTCAATGTGCCGAATTAGGAAGAACTACGAAGAACACCGACAGCGCTAAGAAAAGTAAGCTGTTCGTCAGCGGTCGTGTTCCCGCCGAGTCACTTGCCACAAGTTTGAAGCGATATAGGAAGTAGGCTTCGCACGTCATCGGCACCGAGCCGGCTGGCCAGGCCGGCGGCCGGTGTGAGTGCATTGCGGCACAGGTGGAAGAAACGTCGCACAGAATTTGTTTCGCGGAAAATAATGTCTTCTGGATTAAAGTACAGTTCAAACTCTGTCTTTCTCTCCATGCGACAATCATCGTCAAACATTTAACATGAAGGCGAGTGCCGATACAAATCATCGTGCGGCCGGCGGTGTACACAGTAAACAACCGTGCTTGCGAGCGGTCTCGTCGTTGTAATTATACATGTATATATATATATATACATCACTGCGTAATACGCCGCGGACAGTGAACACCCACCTATTTTTCCTTTGTGTCTAAAATAACGACGACGAAAATTGCTCAGGAAACGCATGTTGTGATCGCCGGGGGTCGTAAGTACAGCCGTGCTCCTCGTAAGCCTAGTGACGTTATCGGCAAGCAGACGACAGCGGCATCGACGGGCGCCTCACTGCTTCGCCGGCATTCCTGCATAAGCGCCGCTGCTATGTTTGTGTGTGTGGAGTTGTGCACCAGCACTGCTAACGCTGGTTCTGCCGACACAATCGAGTGCCAGCTGATAATTCGAATTCACTGAGTGAAGGGGCGTTCGAGATTACGCGGATTCAAATTAAAAGATCGCTGTGCTTCGGTGCTACGAATAAGCCCACGTAAGTTTAGACGTACTGCGCTGTCAATGTTTATTGTTTTATTACGCCGAACAGAAGTCTCCCACCGGCACTACATGGGAGGTCAAAACACTGTGCCTATATATATCCGATGGCTGGTTTTCGGCTGTGTAGCGCGGGCGGGCGGGGTTTGCGGTGTTTCATTTTGAGATGTCATTGTGTGTGTGTGTATATATATATATATATGTTTGTGGGCTTGTCCCAATAACTACGGTCTCCAATGCTGATTAAGTTGGAATTACCTATACCGACTAGTGCAAGGGCGCCATTTTTTTTTTCGATTCGTCCAGACGGTTCAACTGATAGTCCCCCTGGAGCATTCTACGAGGACCAACATTTAAACCAAGTGGAGTAAATGCTAGGGGGGTAACAGGTGAACCGCTGTAGTTACTCCCGCAGTTGGTCCAAAAATGGTTCAAAATCTGTGGCAGCCCAGTTAGTCCCCTGAAGGACCAATGTCATACCCCCCTTTTGGTCCTTTTCGGCTTAGAGTGTACGGACGCACGGAACGTACGGCGTTACACACGTGAGTCAAAGAGCTGCTTCGCATCTAATAACATGCGCGAGGAATAGCATGCTCGGAATTATGCTCCCGCATCAGTTGATGTCATCCGCGCTAATACAGTCGAACCCGACTATATGTAAGTCAGTTAAATCGAATTATTCTTTATATCGAATAATTTTCGAAGACTACAAGGCTTTAGCGTCAACACATAGGAGACGGCTACATCGAACAAAAATAACCGTAACATTTTATATATCGAACATCGCGAAACGCGCAACGCCCCAGGAAGTTGGATTTCCCTCACGAAAATAGGTTTCTTGCGCGTGCATTTTGGAAAGCGAGTGGTGGATTTGGAGGGCGCCGCGCGGAAGAAGTAGAAGCTACTGCTTGCGAACACGCGGTTTCCTCCATGAATACTCGTCGTTGCGCCGCCGGTCCGTCGTGCTTCTGCACCGTTCGCTTCTTCGCTCTTTATGTTGACGCGATTAATGCCCTAAAACTGAAGAACCTGCTGTTCTCCATAAAGCTGACGATAATCAGTACGGCCCAACGTCATGACCAGAATTCTGACGTTGCCGCTGCGTACAGCATCCCAAGAAGCCCGCCGATTACACTATTGAAAAACAAGTCCGACATTAGGGACAAGGAAGAGCACTCGCTTTCGGCGCCCGACTAGTACGCACAGCTGTGTATGAAAATTCTGTGTATGAAAATTTTGGTGCGATATTTACATCCATACCATATTTTCTCGTGTATAAACCCACCCTTGTATAACCCAGCCTTGTACATCCTCAATTAAAAACTGCGAAAAAAAATAAAAAATCCCGCGTATTGCCGCGAAGGCGCGTTTCTTACATTATCGTAAAGCATGGCCGCGAAGCCAACTTGCAGACCAAAATTTGCTCGAAAATGAAATGCTTTCATTAAAAGTTGTTCATCGAATTATCCGATATATATAACAAGTCCCCGTTTTTCGCGAGTTTGATATGTGCGGGTTCGACGGTATCTCTCGAGTGCTTACTTACCGCTGTTGGCAAAGGCTCCTTGCGCAGGTTTTTCGGTGCTCAGCTTCTTGACGTAATTGCTCATGTACCGGCGCACGAACGGGCAGATGTACTTGGGGTTCACCTCTTCCTTCTCGTTTCGCTCTGCGAGCCCGTAAGAGTTTCTGTGAGTGATAATTACGATCGCCTATTTATTAAATGGGTATTGACAGTAATTTTCGAAGCTGACTTTACTCCGCCATACAAATCTCCTGTATATGCAGACTGCTCTGAACAAGTGTGAAGTTGAGGAAATGATGGTGTTTATTTTGAGATTAAAGCCTATTTTAGACTGGCGCGCCTACTGACATCGACATTAGGGTGTCTCAGGCTACACTTTCAATTCTGGTGACTTCGAATACCAGTATGGAAAGCTGTGATGATGTCAGCTACCATGAAATCATGGATCCATGGAGCGCAGTGGCCGCGGAAACGTTGCGATACAATAGAATACGAAACTAGCTTTTGAAAACATGATTTAGTTAATATTTCAGGGTGTACCCTCGTTAAAGAGCATATTTTCTATGCTCCTGAGGGCCTGGCCTTTCACTTCACAGAAGAAAACGTCAACTGAAAATTTTCGTGTCAAAACCGATTCAATGGGCTGATACTGTGGCACTATAGTACGCAATTTCGCTTTGGCCTATACATCAGGCTCACATGAAACCTTGTTTACTATTGAGTTGCAACGAAAAGGTAAATAGCTGACACTTGCGACGCGCTGTCTGAACACGAAGAAGCACAAAAAATACACAGGTATTTTACCTCGCACACAACATGAGCGCGAGGTAAAAAGATAAAGAAGAGAAAGAGGTCTTAATCGATACTTTGCGAATAAATCAAGATAGCGTTGCAGTTGCATCGCACCTTACCTTTCTCCTTCCCTTAAACACTATACTTCCCACAAACGTCACGTGAACTCCGGCTCACCTAACTGCTGTCATGAAACTTCTGGTGGGTCACTTGATTTCGGGGTCACACCTATCTAACAAATGCACTCGCGGTTTCAACCTATGACTTAAGCTTAATCTGCTTCCGGTCAGGACTTCAACTCCAGTTAGAGCCTAGCTAAGGAAGACCACTTCTCAAGGGAAATATTCCAATTACGCCTTGATACTGCTATCCAAGACCATGGCCACTTGACCCACGTAGTATTTCAGGAAATGCACTTACTTTGTCGCTGAACAAACCATGAATAAAACACAGCGCTTGGGTGGACGTGGTCAACGGATCTAAGGAAATGATTTACCAGTGCCTTTACAAAGACGAGGTTGGTGACAAGGGTGTATTGATGCACAATGGTGACGTTGCTGAAACTCGTGTAATATTTTATGGAATGCGAACGAGGTGCTTCGTTTCTTGTACTCACCGAAGATGAGACTGATGACCAATGACACTACCATGTTTGTGGTAAAGCCCACGGTGCCGATCCAGATGAACGAGATATGGTAGAAACGGTAGATGCCACTGCGTGTATGCAGAAAGAAAAATTTAGGATGAGATGACATGAAGAAAAGATAGAGACAGAATACAGGGTAACCAGGAAAAACAACGCCAGTTACAGATGCTCAGCATGATTGCGTGTGCCTTTCTTTCCCATGTTGTCTCTGAATATCATTAGATAGCCTTAACTACCAACAGGAAAAGTCGTCATATGGGCTGGAATTCAAGGCTAGCTCATATCGCCATGCAATGCTTTGCGTGACATTTTTCGTGGGCCACCGATGCCTATCGACTCAGTGAGATTTGAAGGCTTGGCTAACTTTCAATCACGACAAGACCTTTTAATGCAAGCTCGCAAATGCATTCACTAACGTTATTGGTGGTACGGTTACTCAATCTTTGATAAGCTGCACACCCTGCCACATACAGTGAAACCTCGGTGATACGATCACGGCTCATACGAATTTCGGGGTGGTACGAATTTTTTTGTTCGTCCCGGCAGACGTTTATTGGCCCGCGATGTAATGGAATATGGTTGTTGCGAACCAATTTTCGCCCCGCGACGTTTGATACGAACGTACACTACGCTACTACGCAGTTACCAACAGGTGCTGCCCTCGCGGTCGCGGAAGACGCGACAAGCCCGCGTGGGTGCGGGAACCCAAGCGCGGGCATGCGCGCTGCGCCGGCAGTTCGACAGAATAAACCTTCAGAGATGCTTCATAACCTCAGGGATTGTGCGTGCGAATCTTGGAGGGCCTAGTGCACCTTCGTGTGCCTTCGCGTTTAGATTACAGATGGTGCTGTCAGCGTGCTTTCTTTTTTTTTTTTTTTTTTTTTTTTAACGCGTTGACGCTGGTTTCTGTCGTTGCACTGGGTTTACAGGTGCCTGCCGCGGCGGTGCAAGCTACGTCCTCGCGCATCATACACCCTATGAATGGTGGACGAGGACCAAAGGACGAAGCGGCCGGTGTAGGCGAAAGGAGTTAGGCCACACAGCGTCAACATCCACGATTGTTGAGGACGGGAACTCCTGCCAACTCTCCGATTAAGTGGGCACGGCCGTAAATCTCCCGAAAGACGTCCCCAACACCACCGCTATAAAATAATAACAACAAAGGACAGTGGGTTTAAAATTGCCAGGTCTTCGTCTATCGCGTGCAAACACTCGTTAAGTCATTTTTGCCGCAGTACTGTGGTGTCATGCGAAAAAAGCGTACTAAGATTAGGGAAGGGGCTATTAGCTGTCACAGGCCACAACACACCTGGTTCATTAATTACACACACGCGCGCGGACGGTATGTTGACGAGTGGAAGTATGATCGCTGACATCTAAAAACTTCACTGACAATCTTTCAGAGCTGTTCGTGACGTTGCTGCGGCATTGAGAAACAATAAATGAAAACGTATATATACGCCAACTTTTTTTTTTTTGCATGTTAATTTTCTATATATTCTGGTGATACGAATTTCGGATGGTACGAATATTTTTTGGTGACACCGCGATTCGTATCACCGAGGTTTTACTGTATCTGCTATAGCCCCATATTGCACTGTGTTTAATTACTGCCGCACTACACTTCGCCTTTCTCTTCACATTATCTTGTGGCGGGTGCTTCAGCAGATTGTTTCTTCGGTGTAGCATGAAACCAGACACTTATACTGCAACACTATTCAACTACTTTCTATTGAAAGTGCACATCAGTTCTCACTTACACATATAAATAATCGCAATTAATTAATGTTTTCCGCTTATAAAATTGAAGTCTACATAGAGAGACCAACAATGCGAAACGTGTTTGTCAGCCTCTGTTAGTGTCTTGTATTGTGCGCTAAGAAAACGGTGTCTTCCATTGAAATCAGCCCAGAGATTCTCCGTTGCACTTGTAGCGCCCTCATTTGGGCGGCGCGCAAAACGGAGAGCGCGACCGCAAAGGAAGAAAAAAAATAGCAGTTGTTCCGAGTACGAATACAACCGATGAGCGAAGCTCCTTAGAAATGGGAAGCAAGTGACTATGTACGTTTTGAAACTCTTTAACCATTCGAAGGATGCAAGGCAGATTGTGATTTCGGCGTCTCGGTTGATGCCAATGATCTTGGGAAAGTCGCTTTCGCTGAAGGTGTCCACATCGGGTAGGTCGTATTTCCAGTACTCACCGAAACTGTCGAACCCGCAATGGGTCTACTGTCAGAGGAAAGAAGAGATGGTAGCACGGAGGAAACTGTAGTCGTTCATGGCAGCAGAGCGTGCGTGTGGCACAGGGATGCACAGGGAGAACGCTGGCTACATTAAAACACGAAGTTTTTTTTTTTTGCGCCTCGCGCCTTGTTTGCGCGCGGAGAGCGTCTGCTGCGCCGCAACGCGCGTTCGCCAGTTTAAGGGGAGAGCGCAGAGACGAAGAAAGAGGGAGACTAATCTGCCTCCTTCTCGCATGCATTCGTATTCTCGCGCTTCACGCATCATGCAGACGCCATCCGCGTCCTAGCGCTCATAAAGCTCATTCATCCTCCCGCGTGAGGGGGGAGACGCCACAACTGGCACCGTGCCAAGGAGCTTCAACGGCGAACGGGTGCCGGCCTAAGGGAGCTTCGCTCCTAATAAAGACGGCTCTTGGCTGTGGCACGTGAAGCCACGGCTCACGTTCCTGGCTGGCGTCTATTAAAGACGATAGTCTTTCTTGGGATACTTAAACGCAAAAATTTTGGTCTGTCTGTCTGTCTGTCTGTCACCCGATTCAGATAGCTACAGGGCCAAAGTTTAACTAATTTCTGAACGCCCAGCCATCTTGAACTGGTGTTTGCGTTCATACTTGTGAACATATTCGATCGAAAAGCAAATACTACGCATACCTGAGGCGCAACATTAATATGTAAATATCAGGTCGTGTGTTCTTTTATTAGAAAATACACAGATACGTAATTCTAAGGACCCTAGTGTTTTTCAGGCTGTGCTGAAAATGCGAAGCTGTGCATGAACTGCGACGCTTTGCACGAAAAAGCCCTTTGCCGACGATAAAGTGCTGCCGCTGGCAGTGGCCCTTGGTTCAGCATGGTTCAGCACAAGCTTATGTTTTTCGATGGTGTCCATATCTCGCACAGCGCCGCCTCTATTTTATCAATGTCAGCCAGATGCGGCCAATTCAACGTAGAGTAGGCGCTGTCTGAGGCAAGGCAAAACACAGGAGTACGGCCGGCACAAGACTATCGTCTTTCGACGACATTTGCAGCGAAGCACGCAGATACGCGGCCAATTTTTATGGTTTAGGCGTGTCTTTCCTTCGCTCCTGTGGCATAAGCCTACAAGTGGGGACCTAGGACGAAGACAATGACCGACTCGAACGCACCCTTCTCTTGCTGGATACATAATTCCATGTTGCAAAGTAATTTTTTTTGTGGCGTTAACGCAAAGCATGAATGTCAGCCAGTGTCAGTTGTGGCCGTGGCAGGACATGCGGAATTCAGTAGGACTAGTCCGACGGTGAAAACACTTAAGAAAATAACAAAGAGCAAAGGGACAGGACGTTGAACATCGTTTTGCCTTTGCCCTACGACGCTGCGCAACACGGGAACTTCTCTAGAAACATTCAACTGGCAAATCACATCTTGTACGCTAACTGAGGTCGTCAAGCCTGCCGGAGCCGAGACTCTCGCTATGCAATGACCAAGCAGAAAGGGGATTAACAGAGGGGCCATATTTTGCTGATCACGACAGTATTAAGCCAACCGATAATGAAGCCAACAGAGGTATAGGTGGAGCGATGTCCAGTTCAATGTGTGTAGTAGAAGTTATTGGAAATCAGTTCTGCGGAATCCCGCAAGATGGCGGAAGGGTTGAGAAAGGGATAGGGTGCCTCATTGCCAGCGCCCCTAGAAAGGAAAATTGACAACGACGCGTTTGTAGCACGACGCCACAAAATTAGAAACGAGTGTCCCGTGGCAGAACAGTCGAACGCGGCACGCTGTGAAGCAAGGGGTCACAGGTCCGAATCCCTGTGGCGCACTTCGGAAATTTTTCTCTTCTAAATTAATTTTCTTTGTGGCTTTTATTTATACATACTGTACATATATATGCATATACGGGGCATGACGGCGACGGCGAAAATTTGCTGAGAGTGTCCATATAATTGCTATCGCAAAAATAGGAATAGAACTTTACGAAACAAAATTTGCAAAGTCATGTACTATGCCACGCAAGGCCTGAAACAGAAAAACTGGACCATTCTGAGGACTAATCTGGTTGAGGTTGTTCCTAGACCTAGCTAGGTGATGCAGGTTGTTTCTAGGTTGCTTCTTGGTCGTTGCTAGGCTTCAGCTAAGTGAAGCTAGGTTGTTTCTGCATTGATTCTCAGTGCAGAGAGGCTCCAATTAACCATAGACCATCAGGTACACGACACGGATATCCAAACTCCAGAGACAGAACCTCGCGTTGAAACCAAGCATTCGCACCTCTCATAGATATACGGGCACGTCGTCGTTTGCGTAGGCCTTCCATCACTTCGGGGTCTTCTCGCAGTCGCCGTTGCCTTCCCCGTTCCCTAGTATTAGGGTCTTTTAGCAAGTTACGGAGATACGGCACGCAAATACGGTACGGTATTACCGTAGCGCTCCTCCTTTCCTGGTCGTTGACCTTTTGCCAGTGAAGGCACCCCAACAACACAAAAGCTTTTTCAAAAAATTACTGTGGGGTTGTCACGCCTCGTTGTGGCCTGCCAGCCTACGCATTGTTAACGAGGAACCTGTCGTCCGAGGGACGCACTGTCACTGGAAAGGAGGAGCGCGACCGCACTGCCTTACCGTATTTGCGTACCGTATTTCCGTAACTTGCTAAAAGACCCTATTCTCTCGTTATACGTACTCGGGGTCTTCGTCTCACCGCCGTCGCTCCGCAGCCATTTGTTGGGCTAACTGGATGCGAGCCGAAAGCACAACTCCGAATTACGCGTGCTTTACCCCACCAGTTGGGCTACGGCGGCTGCTGCTCCCCGGTCAACTTTCTTGGGTATTTATTGATGTGTACAAGATACAACCCTGTGAGTGTCAGCCTGAGATACTTGTGGCCATGATGGCCAATGTGAAACGTCCGTAGCGGATTCGAAACATGCACCGCCACACGTTTACCTAGGAATAGGGCGCGGGTCGAACGAGCCTGCCGTGATGGTCTGGTTGAAGTCAGCGCAGCCGGCGGTCGACGTGGGCAAGTCGTCGGCTTCGCGTGGATGCATGATGGAGCCCAGGGAAAGCCACCACGACGTGGCCAATGCTGCCAAACATCCCGTAATGGCGCCCTGCGTATTGCGTGTGACCATGCATTCATTCAGTTATCCGATACGCGTGCACATTATGTGGAAAGTTGCTATGTCACGGCCAGGTGACAACAATAGCAGTTAGACCGTGTTATAAAGATTCTAAATCAGCTCACGATACTGACCTTATAGCACAGGAAAGATTATTTCAGGATAGCGACATCTGATAGCCAATGAAGCACCTCGACAAAGGCGGCCTTAAAACTCCAACGGGACTCTAACTTGGAGTTAAGACACATTCTGGGCCCATGGCGAACCAGCTCCAGTGCATTACGCGCCACAAAAGCGCTGCTCAATTTCTTGCGGGCCACGAGCCTGACTGAAACTTTGTAAATAGTGTACTCTACGTGTGTGCGTGTATGTGTGTGTGTGGTGCCATGTGTATATCAGTGTAAATATCATAATCACCACCCAGCCCCTGGAGTAGCATGTCAGGCGAAAAGCCAGGCAAACATCTCCAGCTCTTCATTAAAATATTTCTCTCTCTCTCTCTCTCTCGACACAGCGCAATTTTCTCGACCGAGCTCCAGGCCTGCAGTCATGGTACACCTCTGAAAGGTGCTGCTATTCGTTTCGCTGTCCTTGTCCCGAGGCAAGAATGCAGAATGTCTGCGACAAGTGCTTGTGTGTCATTGCAATAACTATGCGTATCACTTAGTATTTCGTCTGTGGACAGAAATATTGCGAGTTTCAAGTAGGAAAAAAAAGACAATACTAATAAAGCGATGCAGCAGGTGCAGTGCCATGAGGCTGCAGAGTTTCGTTAACTTTTGAAGGAGCGCGTGGTTCCTGGTGTGGTTGTGATTGTTTCTGCCAAGAGGGCATCACCATGGTTACTGGTGCCTCACGTTTTCGCTCTCACCTTCTTTCGGCAGCAGGGAAAGAAAATTCCCAGGGTGAAGATGGCCAGGAGAGGGGGCCGGACAGGGCACCCACCAGCGACGATGCAGCCTGCGACAGAGACGATGGATTTAAGAACCGGCTAGGTGAGGCTTCGCGGGGCTGCGAAACAATCCTGGAGGGATGGGCGTCCACAAGGGGGGCGCCACAGGTGCACTTGCCCTCCTAAAATCACACCAGCACTTGCCTCACAACCAAGCCATACCCAAGCTACCCAAACGCTCTGGTTAGAAGAAGGAAAATTAGGCGTCTCTTCCTTCTTCTAACCACCACCAACAACAACATCCGCCAGCAGCGATGCAACGCGGGTTCGCACCCCCCAAGACAAAATCCTGCCGACCCCCATGCCTGGAGGGGTTGTGGGGTTTGTGTTCTGTGCTGTTCCACTTACCGTACCGTCCGTCCATTACAGCTCGTGTTGATTGGATCAGCTATAGTAATAATACCTGGTGTTTAAGGTCCCAAAACCACGATACGATTATGTAGGACGATTGGATGAGCTATAGAGACGGCTGACCGGCGCCATTCGCCATCGCCAACTATCTAGTTCATTCGAATCATCATGAGAGCACCCACTGAAATAGACAATCCATTTAGTGGACTGACTGTAACAGACTACTCCCACTTTTCTGCTTCATTTCTATTTTTTAGCACGTTCTATTCTGGACTCTCCGATCTAACTGCCCATGTTTACTATTTAATTGCTACAGCTATCAAAGTGGGAACGGATGCTGGTAAAATAGCACATGGTAGAACAAGCCTTCTCCGACTCTCGAGCTCTGAGAAGAGGGCAATGCGCGATATTACTGAAACGTCCTGAATGCTTGTACTTGTGGCGGTCTTCTAGCTTTATGCCGTAATGCACCTCGTTTTACGCAGCTCAGCAAACTTGAATTTCATAGCTGGCGAATCGGGAGGTTTATTGGTGGTGTTAAGATATAAAGGACGCTACGTTCTAGTGATTGGCCGGGGACTATCTGCAGAAGTGGGCAAGGGGAGGGAAACCGCTTATCACGCCAAGCTCGATTGTGAGCTAACATTGAGTCGCTAGTTGTGGCGACGTCCTTGTAGGCTTCTTCCATGCAGTTGCTTATCTCTCAGAGGCCTTTGCTATTTGTTTTGCGTTCCCATTCGCGGGCCAGAAAAAGAATACAAGTTGTGTACGTACCAGAAACTATCTGAAACAGCAGGAATATGTATGGCTGTATATGACTTGGGCGAGGTGCTTGGTTATATACATGTATTAAGCGTTAGTTAAATACTGGAGCATTGTTTACGCGGTGCACTACGTTTTCCAGCCTATTTGTATCGTAGCTGCGGCATAGGCGGAAAGACGCGGAGCGCCCTATCACGTAACCTATATGTAACCGCGTATGGCACTGCGTCAGGTAGAGGCCCAGCTTTTGATAACGCCGTATCCGAAGCATCCCTATCTTGCGAATCGGCTGACTTTTAATTTATATGACGGCTTGCGGATAATGACAGTTACTAGGATTTGTAAGCGTCGAAACCACGTTATGGTTATGTGGCACGCCGTATTGGGGGACTATGGATTAAACTTGGACAGCCGGGGTTTCTACAGTGGTGTCTGTATTCCGACCTCCACCGCGAAATCGAGCTAAAAATGCTAGTTACAGAAAAGAATAAGCGGTGGCTTGAGAAAAGGAATTGTACGCTTCAATAAATGTATTGTCCGCCACCGTGTGGTAGCGGTTACGGCGCTCGGCTGCTGATCCGCAGGTCGCGAATTCGATCCCGGCCGCGGCGGGCGCATTTCAATGGAGGTGAAATGCTAGAGGTCCGTGCACTGTGCGATGTCAGTGCACATTAAAGAACACCAGGTGGTCGAAATTTCCGGAGCCCTCTACTACGGCGTCCCTCATTATCATATTGTGGTTTCGGGACGTTAAACCCCTGACATTGCTGTTATAATCAATGTACTCAATATCATTATATTTAACTGCGTGACATAATAATATCATTATTATAATGTTGTTGTAGCAACCATGGTCGACAAAATCGGAGAGCGTTCACCTAGAAGGTTTCGCTTTAAAAGTGATTCAGAGACGTGACTCACGTGAATAATAGATTCCATGGAACCAACGAGAAAGGCAATGGATATGGAGAGAAGGCCATAACCTGCAGCTGAAATATTCAAGCTTCGATAAGTTGGGCTGCGCAATAAAAAAAAAAAAGAGAAAGAAGGAGATAAAATAAGTGCTGAGTGGTTGTCGTAGAAGCTCACCCATCAGCTTCGTGAGTCGGAGTGCGGCGCCTTCGCTGATGCTGACCCGAGGCCGAACGAAGTCATCCCAAGTCACCGCTGCCAGGGCGTTGTAGCCTGAGGAAAGCGTGCTGAGCAACAGATTTCCAAGCAAGAACAGTAAAATTTAACAGGAAGGTCACTCTAAACTCGGGCTTCATCTATGACGTAGGTAATTAAATGCTCTTTTGTGCTGTACTTGAGCCACGAAAGGAAGAACACAGTGGGATGAGGCCAGCGTGAGAACAAAGTTTCAGCTGTTTATTCTTCCTCATATGTTCATTAAAGATGTACACCAGGAATAACGATAAAATGGGGGGATAGGCTCGAAACCACAGCGTAAAAGAGTTTAAAGCAAGTCTTTTGACTTCGCCGGATTACGCGCAGGCATGGAACGCTATCATCAAACGTTTATCAGTGAAATTAAAGGCTGCCTCACTTATTTCCTTTACGTACAGCGCAAAGAAACTTGCAAACCTCATGTCCACTAGACCAAATTCAAGCTTAAATTGGATATAGTTAAGACTGGTAATTCCTGAATAAGAAAACAATGTGTCTTGGCCATGTGCAGTTCGTGTGACTAAAGGAACTAGTCACGATTCGGCCCTATCAGGTCAATTTTTCGTTACTCTAGAGACGGGGTCAACAATATGGAATATCTTTCCAATATTTGGATCTATAGTTCGAAATTGAGAACTTCAGAGTAAACCTACGCATGCAGCCATGTTTATCCGAGTGCCTCACTTAAAAGCTGAGCGGACGCAGCTGCGAACGTTTCGCATTTATTGCAACAATAATCTGAACAGCCATATATGGCGCATGACTTTACACGACAAACACATTTTGCATTTAACTGTAATAAAGTGTTCTGACTCGTGTAAAGTGCGGTTGCCTGATTATCTTTCGTTCCGGTTATTCTGCCCACGTAGGTGCAAGAAAAGAGAGGCAGGCGTGCGTTATGAGCAGAACAGCTCACTAGGATGAATAATATGCGGGACCTGTTATATCGAAGTAGAGCATAAGCCAAAGAGTAATGGTACTCTAGCAGTGAATCCAATGCTAGGAGGCAACATGACACTATAAAATAGTGCCATCGCGCTGGTCATAACGAAAACAAGTGCCTTCGAGATCGGTGTGCTGCCGGCAGTAAATGGTGTATATAAAGTAGCTCGCCGTTAGTGTGCTCAAAAACGTGGCCTTTGTGGCCAAGTCGTTTCGCACCGTGCGTTGCGGAGCAAGTGGTCGTGGGTTCGATTCCCGGTGACGGAACTTCTTCTTCTAGTTTTTTCTTTGTTATCTGTTAGTATACATTTTACAACGTCATATCCGTGACGGAATTACGTCAGTGAAGTCTTGGTGGACCCCGGCATAAAACACTTCCGTGTTAATAATATAGTACACAAATCACGATCAATAACTTAAGAATTATAAGAGCACAGCCTTGACCCAAAAAGTATAAATTTAATCTGAAGACACGCCGCCATCTTGAAAAGAAATATTCAGCATATCGAGCTAAATTTGCTTATTTCATTCAGAAAATGGCTGTTGCAAGGAAACACTCAAATCACTTCAAATGCTTGCTTATTCAGATACTTTGGACGCTCACCTCAGGGAGCCACTGAGCACAGCCGACACGAGGAGCCCGCTAAGTCCGGGGTAGTCCCGTAGCAGATCTTGCACAGCGTACGGCATCAGCTAATGGTGAGATGAAGGGTCGAAAGAATGCTTTATAATGCCTGCTTTTCGCCGTTGTGGACGTCCCACTCTATCAACTCAACTTCTGCTAATCATGATAGACTTGAAAAGGCCCTGCAACACTTTTTCAGCATTGTCAGAAAACGCTGCCAATCAGTAGTCGAGGCTCCTGAGAACAGGTGAGCCAAACATCATAGCGCAGTACGCGGTCCGGTTGCGCGGACTGTCTTCGTCCGCAGTCGTGGCTTGGCGGCGGCTTCTCCTCGGTGCATGCGCGGCTAGGCGAAAGTTAAACCCAGGTGGTGCGCAGCTGTGGCTTGGTTATTGATAAGCAACGGCGCGGAGGGTTTTCAGTGGACACCCGACGTTTTAGATCGAGCTTTAAGAGCTTCGCTCTTTAAAAAAACAAAGTGCTCGAAGTCACGACACGCGCTGACGAACGGACGTAGCTCCTTGCTTTCTTGTTAACACCCACCCCCACGCCCCCCGCTGCGTAGCTTTCAAAGAAAGCGCCTAAGGTGTCCGACAAATGTCTGTAACTCCGCTCGCACTTGACAGATTCTAAAAACTTTTTTGGCAGTCGATTCGACATGCAAGAAACTGATTTCATGAAACCATGCTTACTTGGAAATATGTTGCAGGGCCCCTTTAGGCAGGGTTGCCGTTGGTGGCTACTTTGCGCCAAATTGGCTACTTTTTGACCCCGTCTGGCGACAAAAATTTGCAGTTGGCGCCATGGCTATTTTCTGGCTACTTTTAAGGTGCTGGATTTGGCTCATTAAGTGGCCATTTTTTCTCATTTTTGCAGACGAAATGCCTTGTTTTTAAGCTTTTCTCTCGCTCCAGCGGATGCCTATAGTCGTCCTCCACCCACCAGTAGGCTGGTGCGCATCGAGGAACCCTTACGCGACGCTTAGCGCGTCTCCAAATACGGAGTGGCGAAGTTGCGTGCATGGTGACGAACGCGTGGCCGGCTCGGTGCTCAAGCTTCCCGCCATATATTGTGATGCTACGCTCAAGTTTTGCGAATTTTGAAGCGCAGTGCGTGATCTCGTGTAAACTTAGGAAAACAGACATTTGCAACAAAATTTAGCTGGCCTGTTCACTTACAACCAGAATTTGCTCTGCAGCTTCAACGAAAATCTGTTTCAACTTACATGTTCCTACTGAACTGCTGGCTGGAATATTCTAATATAACTTGGCGTCTGGCAAGAACTCATATTTTCTACATACTCGTAAAATACATGCACGCGTAATGAAGTTATCGAAATTCGTTCATTTAATGTATTTCCAACTTACCGGTGGCTTTATATGGTCTTACTTATTCAAAATGCTATTTATTTATTGATCAATACTACAGAATCTGCTCATAATACCACTTCTGTTCCGTTTGGCTACAAATTTGGCGATAATATTAAATGGCATGGCTACTTTGGCTACTTTTGGCTTGAGTTCTGGCTCCTTTTCAAGTCCACCCAACGGAAACCCTGCCTTTAGGTTCAGTGTAAACACGTTAAATGGAAAACGCATGCTCGTCAGAAGCCTCCCATCGCTAGCACGATTGGCTTTGAACATATCTTCTCAGATTGTCGGGTACGTTTGGATATGTTAGGAGCTGATTAGAGCGTACTACGAGAGCTACTTCTGAAGCGACAGATTGGTGGCTTTTATACTCTCGATTCTAGCTACAGCGGGCAACATGGTCACGGGCGTAGCCAGAAAATGCCTTTACGAGGGATGCAGGGAGGGGGGGGTCCAAGCCAGCTTTGTGCATGCTCGTGCGTGTTTGTATGTGTGCGCCTTTATATATTTATATATAGATACAAAATATATAAAAAAGGGGGGGGGGGTGTAGAACCCTCAGGCCACTCCCATGGCTACGCCACTGCACATGGTGTATCACCTGACATCACTGGGAGGCTCGCCACTCCCACTAAGCTGTTGAAAATTCGTTAAATGCTGATTTTCCGTGGTCCCCCATGTTGCACTCTGATAGTGTACAGTAAGTCATTTCTACACTTGACCATTCCCGTTGAAACCTAAATGAAACTTTTACGACCCTAGTAATCTCGACACTAAAAAAAAAAGCAAAAAAAAAAAAAACAGTAGTTCTATATCTTCCTGACGTGATCGTTTGTTGTAAGTTATATCGTATAAATGTTTACTTATCAAGACAAGGTCTTCCATTCTCCATCTGAGCGGTCTGGCCCGGACCAGCAACTAGCCGTATCTAGCAATAAAGTTGTTTCATTCATTCATTCATTCATTCATTCATTCATTCATTCATTCATTCATTCATTCATTCATTCATTCATTCATTCTTCTTTTTCATTCGCTTCAGCTTAGCGGACTTAGTGAGTTAATTCACTAAGATGAAGATGGCATTGCAAATAAATAAAACTGATTGTTCCCGTCCGTAAGCGTACCCGTCGCGTGTACACACCCGGAAGGCGTGGTAATTCAACGTGCCCGTGCCTCAACCTCGTGGTGTTTCTTGTGCACACTGCTTGGGGTTGAGATAACACTTTTCTAACCACCGGACTCCTTTTTCTATCCAAACCTGTCATCGAAAGAATTACACGTGCGGGCCTCTTTTAGGCAATGAAATGCCGTATTGATTCAAACAGCGCAATTTTTAGAACAGAACTTGCGGAAATAATCGAACATCAACAGCTCGTCTGGCTCAACACTTGAGGGAGACCAAAACATGCACCACCTGGTCTGCCTTGGCGATGTCTCCGGTGAGCCTAGGGTCGCAGTCCCCGTACACTGCGTAGATGGTAAGTCCAGACAGCACCGACAAGAACAGGTTCCCAGCAACGCCAGGGGATATTGAGAAGCAGAGCTCTACAGGAAATCATGCAAGCACACACTCAACTTGAGTTGGCTGTGGCACCTCCAGTTAGAAGTCAGGTGTCAATGTTGTTGTCCGCATCATTGAATTAGCAGTTAAGTGAAGACAATGCGGCTGGTATAGCAGCAGATATAAACCGTGGTTACACACTCAGCGCAGAAATTTCGCAAAAAAGAAAAAAGAAACACTACTTCGGTTTAACGCGCTTAAACCAAGTTTTGTCGAGCGATATCTCGGTTTTGCTTGATTTGGGAAAGGACGGGACCATTGATTCGTTCATATTTGAGTTTATTGTACGTCTCTGTTTAGGCAAACACGACGATAAGTATACAAGCTTCGACTACACGCCGCGAAAAGTGACCAACGAAAAGTGAGCCTCTGATATTGTGTGGGTATCTGGGATTACGTTATTTGTAGAGTATAGATTGCCGGAAAGGACGTGTGCCAGCCCTTGCCCCACACCCGCCCCTTCTACACTGACTTGAGGCCCTATTCACTGTCGAACCGCGCTTCCCCGTTCCACTGTGCGACTACCGCTTCGTCTTTACTGCGGCCTAGGCAGTTACGCCATCTATGGGTGTATCCGGGAACCGGAGCGTGACATGCGACGCGGACACTCGTCTGTCGTCAGGCCCTGCCTTAAAACAGCTCCGCTGTTAAAAAAATAAAATGGCCGCGCATTTGTGTGCTTTGCTGCAAATGTCGTCGAAAGACGATAGTCTTCTACAAGCCGTACTACTATGTTTTGCCTTGCCTCAGACAGCGCCTCCCCCTATGTTGAATCGGCCGCATCTGGCTGGCATTGATAAAATAAAGGAGGCGCTACGTGAGATGTGGACGCCATCTGGCAGTGGCGTCGGGAAACATGAGCTTGTACAGAACCCAGAGTCACTGCCAGGCTTTTTCGTGCATAGTGTCGCATTTTCAGCGCAGCCTAAGAAACACTAGCGTCTTTAGAATTACGTATCTATGTATTTTCTATTAAAGGAACACACCACCGAAAACTTACGTATTGATGTTGCGCCTCAGATATGCGTAACATTTGCTTTTTGGTCGATAATGTTCACAAGTATGAATGCAGCCACTTGTTCAAGATGGCTGGGCGTTCAGCAAGTGCTTAAACTTTGACCGGGTGGCGGAATCGTGTGACAGAGAGAGAGAGAGAGAAAGATAAAGGAAAGACAGGGAGGTTAACCAGAGGAGGAGACAGACAGACAGACAGACAGACAGATAGACCAAAATTTCTGCGTTGAAGTATCCCAAGAAAGACTATCGTCTTTACAAAGAATAGCAGATAGAGGAGCTGGGCCATTACAACCAGCGTGCGGAACGGGCGTCCACACTTCTGCGGCCTCCGTCAACCAAAACCGACGAAGGCCGTGCGCCGACTTCCACGGAGCGAGTCTATAGACACATCCGGTATCACTGGCTAAATAAAAAATGCCGTTCACTACTACTCTCCCTCACCGCTGCATTAGAGCCTCCGTTCGTGCTCCGCATTCGATATAAAAGTTCAAACTTTTCGCAACAATGTTGTACGAAAAGTGATTAATCGAACAGGCCTAACCAACAAAAACGATCAATTGAAAGGTACAGATAGTTGAAGATTGATCGTTTTTCCAGATACTTTTAACGACTTATTCTTTCGTCAACAATACCATCAATGGTCGCAAGTTTCTCCATAACGCATGCTAGACCGAGTGTCTAGGTTTAGCAAAGCTCACAGAAGTGCGGTTGAGCGGCTACCAACCTGCGCGCACGCTCGAGCGACTTCATGCTGGAGTATCGCTGCACCTGCGTCTGGCTCGCGCAGTAGGTGACCATCCAGATAACGGTGTAGCCGAGCAGCACGTTCCACGTGGTGTACGTATCGTACATGTTCGTGCTCAAGCTGACGAAAGGAAAAAAATATGGATTCAAGATCAACAGGTGTCGTTGTCTGTGTATATGAGACCACATCATTGAATTAGCAGTTCGGTGAAGACAATGCTGCTTGTATAACAGCAGATAGCAAGCATTGCGCAGTACTGACCATAATCTAGCCAAAATGTAATAACGCTATCCCACATTAGTCAATAGCAAGCCACCATTAGCTTGCATCAGCCAGCAATTAGCCAGTGCTAATCAGTCCTGGTGCTAATCAGAGATGGCAAACGCGTGAGGGGGAGACAGAAAAGTAGGTGGGTAGATGAGATTAAGAAGTTTGCAGGTATAACGTGGCAGCAGAAAGCACAGGACCGGGTTGATTGGCGAAACATGGGAGAGGCCTTTGCCCTGCAGTGGGCGTAGACAGGCTGATGATGATGATGATGATGATGAATCAGTCCTGGTAGCATGCGAATAAATACGGTGGACGAAAAATCATTGGTCACCGTTCACTGTGCTCGTGCACTGATGAAAGGGAGGAAGATGTTGTTGGTTGCTGGCAGATATAGTCTTGCGAGAGCTGCAGGCATTTGCCCTTGCCAGTTTCCTGCTTACAGGTTATGTTGAAGACATGATAGCGTACATGATCATGTAAAACTTCTTTTTCACACAAACAGCTTCACGAACGCTTGTTAGTGGTGTGGTCGGGGGGCACTTAATTTTCGATGCTACCATTTTAAGGACACACTTTTCCGAGTACAAAGAGCAGCGAGTCAAGCAACCGTTGAAGTCACATATTGAGTCAACCTGGGATCGTGTCACACGTTTACGCCATGCGTTTGGTTACATATGTATGTAGCAATACCCGCGAACTGTTGCGTGTGTAGGGGGGTGTTGGGGCGGGCCGATGTAAATATTCTGCGAAATTGCACCTCATGGTCTTACTTGGTGTATATGACGCGGCCTCCATCGCTGGCGATCTGCCACATATTTCCAAATCCTCCCAAATGCTTCAAGCCCTGCGAATGAAACAACGCACATGAATGTCAAGAGCCTGAGAAAGTAATGCGTCTTGTTGTCTCAGCACATCGTAATTATTATATTGACTGCACAGCTGTAGAAACTTCCCCGCTTGCATAAAATTTGCTTATATCAATTATCCACGGTATCTGCCTGTTCTGTGTGCATATGTGGGAGCTGAGATTTCGACGGTAGCAAATTGTGTTGATTCAAAATTAAAGGGAAAGACATAAGGACTGAAAAATTGCATAAATAGAGTGATAGTGAAGTGCCTCTTTGCGCATGGAGGGTGTTGAATAGACAAAAAAAATGTGAACAGGAGGGGAGGGCGGTTATCTATGAAGACGATCAATTAAAGCAGTTACAGACTTCCTCATTTTGCTTGTAACTCGCGGTCAACGGCAATAGCACATACAAGAAATGAGTTTATATTAATTTCATGAACTTAACCATTCTTTGAAGCTTCAACTACAATCACAAATTTCCCGCTGCATTGTAACATCATTAGGCAGCCTGAGAAAATGGAAGTGTTGTTTAAGAAGGTGCTAGTTTCGCACACAAATTGTGGACAGACCTACATGCAAATCTTGCAGGACCGAGAACGATAAATAACAAGCCCTGAGCATTCTCGCTCGTTATGACATTCAAGAATACTCGCTCCGGATGTTAATTGACCGAATTCGAGACTTTCTTCAGCAGCCAACATTCTTAAAGCCCTGGCCATGTGCGACAATGGCACAGAAGGCATCGAAGGCGTCGCTTGTTTGCTTAAAATCGGCAGGTTTCTGCAACCACCTGCAGACAACTGTGAGTGGGATTAGTGCTGCCTCTCACTCTTCCATTCTATCGACCTATTCACGCATCTATCCGTTTGTTCCAGCAGAGGGTAGCAAACTGGGCTTGCGTCTGGTTAACCTACCTGCTTCACATTGCTTCTTTCTCTCTCTCTCTCTTCGATTTAAACTATGCCCCTATCTGACAGTCGTTGTTTTGGCCATATGTTATGTATGTTGTTTCTTTCAGACGGCACCTCCAGTTGGAAGTCATTGACAATGTTGTTGTCCTGTTTTATACCCTCATGCAAAAAAGAATCGCAGGCCAACAAGAACTAGTATTACTGAATTAATTATTAATTATACGGGATTGTACACCAAACTTGCATTGCCAGAACGGAATTTCTACCGTTTATTTTACATTCTCTTTGTCGCTTCCTTTGGTTCACGCGAAGTTGCACCGGCGCTATGGCAAGAATGGGTCACATCTATGAAGCTATGCTGATCTCAAGAAATGAACGGAATTTCGCGAGAAGAATTTCTTACATCATGTGGCCCTCGTACTGTACGTAAACGATAGGTCAACTTTGGTGACTATACTTACAATACATTTGCGTGCCAAACGCACAGGCGTAAACCTCACATCAAGCGCGGACGCAAACTCACCGAGGCGATGACCATGATGTATCCGGCGAACATGAGCACCATTTGAACCACGTCCGTCCAGATGACAGCTTTGATGCCACCCTGCGTACAGCGAGGCTCTTGTACAGGTCACGTGTTAACGTTCATGCCTTTACAAAGATATATATTTTTTTTCATTTTGTTAACCCGAATACCTTAGATGTCTCACCGCTAAAATTGACCACCGGCGTCACCGCGAGTAAGGCAAAAAAAAATCATATCGTGGTGACACCGCCGTATGACGTCGTCATGACGCCATAGACCGCCATAACCTGTGACGTCATCATGGCGTCACTGTGATGTCACATGACGTACGAGTTATCACATCGTCGCTTTGGTAAAGGGCGGACCGATCACAAAACCAGGCGATGTGCCGAAAGCTTGCAATGCCTCTGATTCTGAAGGCTGTGCAAAAAAAATAAAATAAAATAAAATAAAATAATAAAAAAAAAGGTTACGTGCAGGAATCTTTCGGAGGTGGGGGGAGTATCAATACACTGACTAAGAAGAAGCAGAAGAAGACATCGAGTCGCCTTAGGCGGATACATATGGGACCTTATGAGTTCTTTTCTGTCCTTCTAAATAGTAGCTTGCGTTCAAATACCCTGCGGCGCTTTTAAAATCTGCGCAGTTTACATTTGTAACCCAGCACACACCTAAGAGCCCCCTAAAATCGGACGACTCATAGCATAATCCGCACAGCAGAACAACCCACACCTATCCTTCACCGCGACTTTATTCATATGCCGACCATTCCAACTAACCTCTACCGAGCACTACAGTTACAGTATACGCAGCCTTCTACATATCGCAGTGATAGTGCTCATATATGCAGAATCAAGGAAAATGTGCAGGTACTCGGATATAATTTGTACGTTTCAAGGCGCGTTTAACGAGGACGCAGAACAGTGATAGTATTCCTAGAAATACGCTGAGGGCCTAGTCGCTTTACAGTTTGTTTCGTATTGACAACACGTATTGACAACAAGTGCTGTATTTGGGCTGAGAAGTCGTGGAACACGAATATATAGGAGAAAAAAAAAGAACGTACAGCCAGATTTACTCGTGCCTGCTTTTTCCAAGCCCAAACAAAAAAATACACGAGAAACAGATTGACAGTAATCATTTTCAGCATCAACAACGCTCTACTTTTGTTCTGAATAGCTGCAGCTCCTTGAAATGTTTGCACAGTCTGTGTGACTTTTCGGGTGAAATAAATAAAAACCAGAACATATGAAGCTTGTCGACAGCACTTACTATGGCGGTGTAGAAGGTGCATACGACGCCATTCAGAAGGATCGACGACCACACCGGTATGCCGGTTACTGTAAGATAAACAAGGTGGTGCATATGCACTTCGAAGGTATTGTCACACTGTTCAATTAAAAAAGGAAAAGCGTTGGGAAGTGGCGCACCATCGCAGAAAGGTCGAATATTTATCTAAAAAGTGTTGCTATAGAGCGAGCCCACTGCTGACGTTCTTGTGACTAAGACTAACGCGGTTTCAGATCAGCTGTTCGAACATAGAAGGACAGACATTTCTTGAAAACCTGGAGACAACTTAATGAAGTAGTTTTTATAAAGTTTTATTGCCATTTCGTAGAATCAAAAAAGTAAGCCGAGAGAGAAGACAAGAAACCTATGGCTTTGACAGTCCACTTGCATGGCGAAGAAAGATGTGTAGTTTTTTCGCTCTTAGGGCAAATAGACGTTCAATCAATCAATCAATCAATCAATCAATCAATCAATCAATCAATCAATCAATCAATCAATCAATCAATCAATCAATCAATCAATCAATCAATCAATCTTCACCTCACATAAAAATTTGTTGGGGGAACGGGAGAGATCCAGCTTTATCAAAGTGTGAGAGGGAGCAACAACAATAAAAAAAAACACAATAAAACTTATAAATTTAGGAATTTGACGAGGTTTTGTTACAGTGTCAAACAGTGCCAATATTGAGACTTCATCAGTGAAGGAACCACGGCCACATACTAAAAGGGAGGGTTTCGAGAAAGCCAGTGTAGAATTTAGGGCCCCAGAAAGTTTGACACAAAAGACCCCAAGCCTGTAAATATACTTCAAAGGGGCACGACGAATTTGTAAAGTTGCACTGGAAGCTACAGCTGCTGTTTGTTAATTTCGAGGCTCCACCTTCTTGTGAATCATTCGTCTTGACTGGGCCATATTCCCGTATTTCCGGACGCTTTCCTTCAAGAAAATCTGTATAATGGATGGATGGATAGCACCAAACACAATTTCCCGATGCTCACAACATGAATGCCCTTCGGTAGCTCTCTTTCCAATGGGTTAACGCAGTAGCAGTCAATGTTCCGTGAGGCTGAAGAGATTTTTTCCCCTATGAGCTACGAATCGACTACGAGAACCGTAGTTCATGCAAAATACAGTTGTCCGCAAGTGCAGTGATACAAAAGTTCTCTCTAATTAGATAAGCCTATCTCTAATAAGATATCTTTAATAAGATAAACGGTTGGACGATAAGAAAAATGTACACGTAATTCTTACCTGACCCAAGAGCAAGCGCGGGGCCGTAGAGTACAACACCCATGTAAAGAAGCTGCAAAATGAAGTTAGCAGTTTTGTACAATCACGCTGTGTGTCCACGAAGTTGAACTGGTTAGTCTGACGTCAACGTATAAAGAACGAAAAGCGGTGATAGAAAACAGTGATTTTTTTTTGTCTCACATTCCACAGCTTGATGCGTTTGGAAAAGTACTGTCGAATCACTTGGCGATGAACAGGTGACACCACGAGACATGAATTACCATTGAGACCATATTTATTCCAGTCACGTCATTTCCTTTGCGAGGGGCAAGGTAAGTTGTATCTCATTGCATTCTCCCTGGCTGTGTCACAGCCGCCGCTGAAACAATGGCTGCGAGTTCAAGAAAACTATTGTAGAACTTTCCATGTAATAGACATGTACCCTTTCGGAGGAGCTCATTCAGTTACTCGAAAATGCGGCAAACCATGACGCCATTGCTCTCTTTACCACGACGTCGACACACCTCACCCGCATAGGAAACTCCCAGCTATAGATGAAAGAAAGTGGGCGCAATGTACTGGGGGGATGGAAAGAAACGAAACGCGAATAGCGCGGTGGTCTGTTTTCATCACGCTCTGACCTTGGTGGCAATACAAAAAGATCCTAGAATGCTTCCTTACTGTATCATGGAGGAGTCTAGTGGCTTATAGTCACCATCCTAGCTGCATCCGCTTGAAAAGAAAATTGGGGGACGCTTACGCTTCGCCTTTAATAGTTGAACGCGATTGCGATATCCGCTCTGTTTCGCTTGTCATCACATTCAGTCGTCCCCCCTTCCCCCCCCCCCCCCCACACACACACACGCACGCACACGTACACACATACACGCACGCACGCGCGCGAGCGCGCGCGTGCGCGTATGTGTGCATTTATTGCGATTTTTGCATGTATTATTTGCATCCATTGCGATTTTTCGCTCATGGACAATGACGATTTTTCGCTCACAACCAATGGCGCAGATACCGACACCGGAATTTCTGCGACACGTGCTCTTTAACGCTATCGCGTTAAAATGCGCAACAGCAGATAATGCAGATGCCGCGCTGTTCGCCTACTTTCCATTGCCACTGCACAGAAACAAGACACATAAAAAATAACTTGACAAGTCTGTACTTGCCTATAAGCGCGCCCCAGATGCTTGCGAACGATACAGGAAATGCATACCGACTTTCACAGCTGCTCTATACGGCCTCATCAAACCTGATTCGAGGGCTAACGCGATCATGGAATCAGAGTTAATACACGGTCTCCGAGATTCGCGCTGCAAAAAGCGGATCCGGGGAGGCTGCGTGCGTTGCGTTCAATAGCATTCCGTCCCTCCCATTTGTGTCGAGAGTTGTGATGGCTCCGGGACGTCAAAAGTGGCGTTGCCGATGAAGAAACCCGAAACAGGGGCCGCCTAGCTCCAGCCAATCAACGGCGGCCGAAATGGGACAGTCCATTAGATGGACATATCGAGAATAGCTCCTCAGATCTGAACACCACTTCGGCCGACGTTACCCATCCTGAAGTGGTAAAAGCACTTATACCCCATTTATCCGACCTTGTCCCCGTGCTATGTTGAACTGTTCATAAACGGTCGTCATGCCATCAAGTACTACAGTTGATGTATATCCTAGGAAATGCACGTATATGCATGTAGCCACCACCCCTCCGTATTTCTACTCACCCCTAGAAAAAAAAAAAAAAAGCGAAGAAATCAGCGAGCTGAATCGCACTTCCCGAACAAAGTAGAGCTGATATGTTTCCTCGAAAAGCTGCAAATAACTGGCAAAGCAAGATTCACTTACCGTTGACATTATGAAGACGACGGATGCGATATTCCTGACGACAGTCGACATAAACCTCTTCTCCAAGTACTGAAACAAACAGCATTGCTTTTATATAGCGGTTGCATCGCCTTTTTAAAAATCATAATCACAGCCTTTACACACCGTCGGAGCTGCCGATTGAATCTATTACATTCACCAAAATTCTTAAAATTTGTGCAATGTGTATTGCGTTGTTAAACAAAGAACGCACTTCTCATATAACCTTGCGCGATTCGAGATGTGCTGATGGGTATGAATCGATTGAAGCGCATTAGGCCGTCACTATTTGCTTTCCCTCGCGAGTTTGCCGGTTCAGCTCACGTCAACCAAGTGACGCGTGCGGTCCTGGTTCGAACATTTATAGGCACTTTTTAAGTATTCCCGTGGTTATGTAATATCTATTGAAAACGCAGTATTGAGAGTGGGTACCATAGGCTATCGTACCCACTTTCTAGGTGCGCTAAGTTGGTAGTAAAACCTAGCTCGTCACCATCATCATCAACTGACTACGCCCACTGAGGGGCAAGGGCCTCTCCCATGTTTGTGCCAATCAAACCGATTTTCTGCTTTCTGCAGCCACGTTGTCCCCGGAAACTTCTTAACCTCATCTGCCCACCTAAATTTCTGCAAAGCCGAGCTGCTTTGACATAGATAGACAGATAACGCAAGTGGCTTGTGGTTCTGCAGGCACCACCACACTTAAGGGCCGATAAACAATTGATGTAAATTCTAAATTTCGCTCTGGGTATGTTGCTTTACGGTTCCTTGCAGCTATACATATTAGCATAGGCGTGCGCATGAGGGGGGGCAGGGGGGGGCGGCCGCCCCCCCTAGTCACCTAAGAAGGAGGGGCGCAAAGTCTGCCCCATACATTGACTTAATAGAGAAGGGGGGCGCTGCGACGAGCCGTCGCCCCCCCTCTGAAGGGGAACCCTACGCACGCCTATGCATATTAGGGTGCATACACAGCCATTTTCGTTGCGCAAAAACGAATGGGAATATTTTACGTTACGGTATTAAAACCCATTCGCTCATGTGGCAAGCCCGAAATAGCACTACTCCAGTGCATGCGTAATGTTGTTGCTAGAAAGCCCGTAACGGGAAGAGCCAAATCTGAAAGCTTCAGAAAAATTTTCCTATTTCGGACTCGGCCACCACTGCTCCCGCACTGCGACTTCACGGCACTAAGAGTCTTACTGCCGCAAAGCCACGCCGCTTACTGGCGACGAACCACTGCGGGAAAGTATGACGTAGTGCGCGGAAGCAAAAATAGAGTATAGCACGTATTCAGCGTTTAATTTGCACTACTCACAAGTAGACGTGATATGCGTATGAAGCAGATACTATTGGCGTGGACATATAATAAGCACGATCACAGCTAACTTTCTACTGACAAAATTCAGCCACGCGATGCTTGGAGCGCTGCTGGTACGGAACACTGAAAATCGCAGTAGGTTGTACTTACCAGCGACGTTAGATATATGCCCTAGAAAATGGACGGAGGTATGGCCGCCTCCGTAGCTCAGTTGGTAGAGCATCGGGCGCGTTATTCGAAGGTCGCAGGCTCGGTCCCTGGCGACGGCAAGTTATCTTATCGTCCACTTTTTTTTTCGTCACACTTACATTACAATTACTACTAATAACATCCCCTATACTTTCCCTTGGCATCCTTGTATGTTAGTGATTTTTCTCTCTCTCTCTTGTCTGTTAGTTCTCATTCCTAATTTGCACAGTCACTTAATTAGTTACCACAGCATTAGTAAATTAGTGTCCCTTATAAAGGCAAGAAAGGAGGCGCAAATCTTTATTGCAGGGTGGTATATGACGTCGCCATATTGAAACGCGAGGAATTTACGGGCGGCTATGAGCAACGCCCTTCCTATTAAATGATCCGGAAAAATAAGAGTCCCTGTCGACATGGCAGCTTGCGCGCACGACAAAATGATCAACGTAATAAGGCAAATGGGGCCGCAGTGAAATCAAAGCCCGCTAAATCACGCTACCTTACAGCCGCTCTGCTGCAGGTGGCGATGATAAACACGACGGAAGAATTTCATGACGCCCACTCACACGCACCTGAAGCACACTGCCGAAGCCACTGCCTTCATGCACCGGAAACGCTCGCCAACGTTAAAGAACAGTTAGCAAATGTTTGCCAGTGCTAGCGAGCGTAAGACAGCGTTTGCAATACGCGTCGAGGAGTCCCTCACTCCGTACTCAAGTCCTCAAGTTCTTAACGGCTTCTTAATTGACTTGAATACTATATTATTTTATGTTATTCCGATGATAGCTTTATATGGTCGCATTATTATGGCCTGTTTTACTTCAGAAATGACCTATTTTTTCGCGATTTCAGCTCTAAAAATGACGCTCTTTTTAGCAATCCTGATGAAACTGCGTCTGTAACCTCAGCTTGCCTCCTCCTTTTTCTTTCATTTGCCCTGACGGCTCTACGGGAAATGCACAGGCAGAATACATTTTAGTTCAGTGAACATTGAAAGTTTCGTGAATGCAGCAGACATTGCAGAGGTGCTAATAATAACACATATTTTTCTTAAACAGTGCTTCTAGAATGCATACAAGAGTGTGCAAGAAAACACAGCAAACAATACATCAACTTGGACAGGACAGATACATAAGCGTAGAATTTTGAGTACACCCTGACAATGAAGTGAAGGAAAGCATAATGCAAGTAAGAAAAGTATATGCGAATTCCACAGGTATCTAAAGAATCCAGAACATTTTTATGTTTTATGTTTGTGCATGCTCTTTGATGAGCGAAAGGAATTGATTCAGTGCTTCTGAAAATTTATCTGCATTGACTACATCAGCTACTGATCCAGACAACTGATAGAATACTTCGCAACTGATAGAATATATACCCTATAAAGTGGACGGAGGGATCAACGCCACCGTAGCTCAGTGGTAGAGCGTCGGACGCGTTATTCGAAGGTCGCAGCAGGTTCGGTCCCTGCCGGTGGCAAGTTATCTTTTCATCCACTTTTCTTTCTTCACATTTACATTATAATTACTTCTAACAACATCCCCTATACTTTCCTTGGCATCATTGTCTGTTAGTTCTCATTAATTTCGCGCTTAAAAGAACGACATTGCAAATAAGTCCCACACGAACCTCGTTTATGCTTGTGATGTCCATCTTGTAGTACATGGGGAGAAATACGAAAGCGGCGACAGTGATGGACACGGTGGCAGATATGGCGCTCGTCCACAGCATGGAACCACGCAGGAACACTTCCGACGGCTGTCCAAGGATGCCGATGGAAGACAGGTAGCTGGCCATCATTGATAGAGACACCGGAAGCCAGTGGAGTTGCCTGTTTCCCGTCAGGAAGTGTTTGTTGGACTTCGTCCGGCGGTCGCGCCACGCTACGACGATGCCGATGCCGGCAGACAGCGCCAGGAAACTCATGAGCACGACGTAGTCCAGCGCTACGAAGTGAGGGGCCGCCATCTTTGTTTCGTTCGTTCGAAGAGCGGAGTTGTGTGTCGCCGGTTTGTGCGTGAGGTGTTCTCTTCAGTCAAAAACGACTACCTCCTGAATTTCCGTTTTTAATTTTTTTTAACCCTTACAGCCCTTTGTTAACGTAGTGTCGTAAATCACTTGTAGTCTCGGTGCCGTCGTTCTCACAGCAAGCCGTCATGCGTCGCAGCGTGTCTTTAACCCCCTGTCCTGCTGTCAGCTCATTTGCATACGGCCGTACCCTTCTAATCACTTTTCCCAGTGCTGCTTCTTGTTTATTTCTGCTGTCTCTTGGTTGTCTTGTATGTTGTTGGAATCCGGTTCTTCGCGTTAGCTTTCCAGATCAGCTTGTTCGGGCACTTTGAGCGTTCGAATTAAAAACGTATTACGAATTATCTCTGACGGTCAGTAATTTTCCCTTATGTTACAACTGAGTGGATCGACCGTCTTAGTTTGCCTTAATCATCGCGATGTAGCAGCAATGTTTATAAAGATGGAGCGAGTTTGCCTATCTCCTTACAATTAGTTTTGTGTGAGGATTTGTTGCTTCTGCAATGGAATCACCTGTTTTTTTTTCCTTCTTGACTCGCGCCTTTGTACTGTGAGATAGCTCAGTGTTGTTTAACACAATGCTTTCTTTTCTTTTTTGTCGCGTTTTTAAGTCAAACAACTTATTAAAAGTAGAGCTTGGCTTTTAGCATTAGATCCGAGAACGTTCAGCAATAGAACGGGGAGTGCCCAGCAGTTCCACAAAGCAAGTAATATTTCGCTGCTGTTTCCACAAGATTGACCCCTGGTTACCAGCTCGTCTACATGGCAAGTTCTTTGTATCTTAGTATCAGGGAGGAATCTTTTTTTGATAAAAATTAATGAATATCGTGCACTTCTTGAAGCAACTTTGAACGTCCCTCCAACTTTCGCGCCTTTATGCCCTGATGCCTGACCACCTGAAAAAGTCACAAAAGATGCACAAAGACGTGAGATTAGGGCCAATGGTGTAGGAGGGCAAACATGCACTCTACTGCCGCGCCTTGCAAGAGTAATTTGTCTTGTGCGCAATACTCTAATTCCGGTTCAGGAAGGGAGCCCTAAAAGTGAACGCCAACCACCCATGGCAGGCCATGTCAGCGGGGACGCTATCTAAGACATGACGCCTGTTTGGGTACTGTCCCGATTTGGCACCAAGAAAAAAGAAAAAAAAAGTAGGAGAAAACGAAAACCAATTAAAAGGTTGCGCCGCTTCTATTCTTTCAGATGTAAAAAACAATCTCTACGGCAATACCAACATACCCTATTTGTAATATTCAGAGTAGTATTAAGTATGTAAACTTAACCAAAGCAATTCGTGACCATAGTTAAGCATTTTAGGCAGCATGCATCACAGGCGTAACGAAAGAAGCGATACCGCTTCACGTCTGACGCTCGCGCTTTTACCTGGTGCTCGCGAGTCAAAAGATAACTTAGCAACTACTTGCATAAGACACAGGAAATGCATAACCCTAAAGTACGGTTAAGTCTAAACTTTCGAGCAAATCATGGAGGAATGGAAGGACTGCAGCAATTCTTTGGGTTTCTTAGTTATACTACTACGAAGAGCAGTCTTCAGGTTCTGTGCTTCATTTGTCTTCAGAAGTGCTACCCAGCCAATGCAAGATGTTCACGTATGACATTGCTTCGGTGCCCAAACCAAGGACCGGTTTTACCTGCAGCAAGGTCGCGCTGAAACTAAGAGTCAATTGGTGCTTCGAACATAGATTGCTGCCGATTTAATTCTATGCGTAGTGTAGTGCGGATCAACCTTGTATTTTATGGTCAAACGCGTGTTGCTGTCCCTTCAGAACTCCGTGCATTAAAGATTATGTCCGCGAACATTTATCATTGCCGTGAGCAGGGCGTCGTTCTCGAAAAACAAAAAAGAACTTGATGATAATCTATTGGTCCGCTGCTTTTTACCGGCACTAGCTAAATGGCACAGGATTCTCCTGCGAATCAGGCTATATGAGAAAAATCTTCCGTCTCTAACCAATCTCTCGAATGACAAAGAACTATGTTAAACAAGGCAAAAAACCATCAGTACATAGGCTGGAAGGGTGACCTCACTTCAGAAATATGCATGATATAATGTCGGCTGTGGCGCTGCTGTAGCGCGATCATGTAACGTCAGAAGGGCATGCCTAGTTTTTCAAGATGGGCCTTCATCACAAAGCTCTATTTCGTCAGGTGCGAGTGGCAATTATGATATATATATATATATATATATATATATATATATATATATATATATATATATATATATATATATATATATATATATATATATATATATATATATATATATATATATATATATATATATATATATATATATATATATATATATATTATTGGGTCAAAGGACGCCTTGCCGTTAAAAACTAGTCGATATTGAATGAAGTTTCCCCTTTTCCCCATCTATCTAGCCAGCACTAATTATCAAACGAAAACGCCATAGTGCCGTGTGCAACACAAAACAATGTCATATCTGGACTTGGGTGCTGATTCGTTGTGAAGCGGCGGCTATTTTATGACTGTGACCGGATTAATGTCACAAAGAAAAACACATCCTGACACCTAGCCAGCAGAAAACGTTCAACGAAGATATCGAAGCGTGGTGATAGTATAGCTTTCTTAACAGTGGGGATTATAGTATGCTGGAACTCACATAATAATGTCGAAAATGTAGGCCGTGAAAAGAATGAAGAATGAGTATGCACACCTTAATGTTGGTTGCTTCGTTTCCAGGGTGTTGTTCCAGGGTGTCTTTCCTGAGGCGCCTACTGAGCCTTGCCGAGCTGTGGGACGTCCCAGACGAAGGAAGCTCGCCGTCAGAACTGATGCCTGGGCGAGCTGTGTGCAGAGTAGCGTTGGGCACGCATTGTCCCAATGTCCCAGCATGGAACCGTTCTGTAAAGGAGGTCAGAGACATGGCGCAAGGCCGAATGACGTTGCGAGGTATACCTAGGTCGGCGTGCGCTTGTGGCCGCTCGTTATCGCTCAGTTGTCGCGCGAGATGAAGGCAAAGTGCAAGCGATGAAGGCGCCCAACCTCTGGGTCATTTGCGCGCACTCTAGGGGCACATAAACAGCTGATAGCTGCCATGCACTCTTCTCCTGCCATGCACCAGCTGTTGGTCGTGCATAAAAACAAACAAACAAACAAACAAACAAACAAACAAACAAACAAGGAAGCGGGTAAACAAAATGATGCTACAGGACAAAAATGGTGCAGGAGGGCAAAACATGCTCTACTGCCGCGCCTTGCAAGAGCAATTTGTCTTGTGCGCAATACTCTAATTCCGGTTCAGGAAGGGAGCCCTAAAAGTGAACGCCAACCACCCATGGCAGGCCATGTCAGCGGGGACGCTATCTAAGACAACGAAGTTTTATGCAAGGAAATGTTGTGATATCGTTCCAGGGAGGGAAGGAGTCCGCTTTTTAAACAAGAAGAGCAGAGGAAAGACAAGGGTGATAAGCTTCAACAAACTTTGCTGTAATGCGGCGCACTCATCTACTAGGCGGCCCATGTTCAGCATTTGACCGTTATGAATTACATCTTATGATAGCAGCTATAAAGTTAGCAGGGTCATAAAACCCTTTGTTGGAAGTTACTGCTCTGTCCCCTATTTGCTCTTACGTCAGCGCTATTCTCTGTAAGTGGTCGCTTGCACTGGGTTGTAGGTAATCAGAAATAAGGCATGCCCCTGTCGAGTGTACTGTTACAGTAGATTCTGCAGGTTTAGAATCCGTCAGGTACGAGCGGTGTTCCAGGGATTTGTCGAACGCTTCAAGCGCTTTATCTCTCCTTTCGTACCAGCGAGCGTTCTGAAAGCTGCGCAGCGAGAGGGATGACAAGGGGGGCGAGAAGATGCGCCGTTTGTCAGCAAGCTTCATAACCCTGAGCACTTTCTTTTCACTTTTTTCTTCGAAGGCGCGGCTTACTTTCAGTGGGATCGCGAGTACGCGAGCGAGCCCGTGGCGGCATCCCGTGGCAGTCGCGGTAACTATACAGCTCACCAGGCTCAAATCTGTCAATGAACGTGCGCTTTGGGTATATGACGCAGTAATTTGGGTAGATGGCGTCATTTGTAGAGGGAAGAGGGAGTGATTTCTAGTTGATTTTGAGAAATAAAATTTCAGGCCCCGTGCTGCGCTATAATGTTTGGCTCGCGTGTTCTTAGGAGCCTCGACTACTGATTGGCAGCGTTTTCTGACCATGCTGAAAAAAGTTTTGCAGGGCCCCTTTAATGTCCCAAAGCAACTCGGGCTATGGGAGAAGCGGTGGTAGAGGGCGACGGGTAACTTTGAGCACCAGGTGTTCTTCAGCCGTGCGCGGACATCGTACAGGGCCATGCACGGACTTCTAGTACTTCTCTTCGATCGAAATTCAACCGCCATGGCCACGATCAAACCCGCTTCTTTGGGGTCAGCTGCCGAGTATAATATAACCACTGAGCTTCAAAGTAAAGCGAGGAATGAACCAAAAACTGCAAAAAAGAATTTTTTAAAGAATTCGTTGCCGCCCACAACTGGCACTGAGGTTGTATTGCCTTACATTTGTTTCGTTGTAAGCCCCTTTAGGAACACAAGCTCGGGGTCGACGTGTGTTTCATATACTTTTTCAGGGGCAATTGGGGACGACTTGATTTGAAACCCGTACATGTAAGGAGCAATTGCAGCTTGATTTCTTGTTAAGGAAGAGAAATGTCTAATTGTGTGTGCCAACGCGTCCCCCATATATGTCCCCTGAATCTTTTGTTATGCAATTATTGCCCATGAGCTGGCAGCGCCATCTGTTGAAGAACGTGCCTACCAGAAGCCCTACACGCGTTCAAAAATGGAAATGAAATCGATTTTCTATTGGTTTATCGAAAAAAACCACCGAACTGTGGAGACGCGGGCATACAACTATGTCCAAAAAAAAAAAAAAGAAAAGAAAAGAAAAATTAAGGCAGCTTCGCATTGAAGGCGCCAAGCCTGGAGGAAAGTGCGGAACCAGGCGGCCACCTTTGTTTCTCTTCAGTTTGTTCTTTCTTTCTTCCCCTCTCTTACTTAATTTTTCTCTATTTCCGTTTTTTTCTTTTTTCTGTCTTTATTTCTATTTATTATTTCTCTCTCTATGTATTTCACTACTTATCACTCTCTTTCCTCCTCTTTTCCCTCCTATTCAACCTGACATCTATCCTCCTCACCCTCACTTCTCTTTCCAGCACTCTTGCTGTACTATACTATGCAAAGCTGGGCTATGCTCGGCCTGCGTGCCTGGATAGTCGAGTGGTTACGATGATCGCTTTCAGATCGCGGAAACGAGGGTTCGGATCCCGCCTCGCCAAGATTTTAACACGAAAGTGTTTTACGCCGGGGTCCACCAAGATTTCAGAGACGTATTTCCGTCACGGAAATGACGTCGAAAAAATACACATGATCAGAAGACAAATAAAAAAAGGTTCCGTGAGCGGGAGTCGAACCTGCGACCTCTTGGTCCGCGACAAGAGATGCCGGGCCCGCTATCCACTGTGCCACGGTCACATACTTTGCAGGCTTTACAAACGTGCCTTTTATATCTACCACTGTCCTCCTACAGTGCTCTTGCTAAAGTGAAGTACAGCATTATGCCCGTGAAATCCACGATTTGTTTCTTCAAAGCGTCGTTTCTACGCGTCCGTCCCATGCGGCACGTTTCGAATAGGAAAAGTGCAATTTTGTCCACGCATTAACACACTGCCAGGTGGCGACCTTACACCTACGTTTGCGGAAATGTGATGTGAACACGCTCGAAGGCATTCTGCGCAGGATATACAAGCGCGCCCTCGACCTCCCGATCTCGACGTCTAACCAGCGTCTTGCAGATTTGGGCATGACCAACACGTACGGGGAACTCAAAGAGGCCCGTCTCAACAACCAGTATCTGCGGCTTACCAAGTCGCACGCTGGGAGATGTCTCTTAAACCGCCTCCACATCTCCTACACCTATCAGGCAGAAGAGCGGACCACGATCCCGGAGGACTGGCGTGGTGCGTTGGTTATCCAGCCTCTGCCCCAAAACATGGCTAGGGAGACTCATGAAGGCAGGCGAACTGCGCGGGTTACATCCTTGCAAGGACGCTATGGGTCCCGTCTTGGAGTCTTCTACACGGACGCGTCTGGCCCTCACCACGGGGGGTGGTACACGGCAGCCGTAGTCCATCAAAACGTGCCTGTTCAAAGGCTCACTTTTTTCGAGCCCCGGACATTACTCACGCGGAGGAAGTCGCCATAGCTCTCGCCGCAGCGGACCCCGCATCTCGGATCATTATTACCGATTCGCGGAGTGCGTGCCAAAATCTTATTAAAGGTCGCATCACCAATCGCACTGCTCGAATCCTGAAGGGTTGTTATTATCTTGACCGCCCAAACACACGTTTAGTCATCTGGACCCCAGCTCACGCAGGACTAGGTGGTAATGAGGCTGCCGATGCCTCAGACCGCGCGCTTGATTCCCGGGAACCTCCTCGCCCTCCATCGCCTGACGATCCAGAACCCAATCCGGTCACCTCATTTCGCGACATCACAGCGATGTACAAATCGAACAGGCTCCGCTTTTCGCCCCCCGGCACCGGGCCTGACTAAGGCTGAAGAGCGCTGGCTCTTACGCCTGTACACCAACACAGTATTGTGCCCGGCGATACTCAACCATTTCAATGCGGCCTTCTCCGGGGAATGCCCACACTGTGATCATCCGCTTGCGGATACTTTCCACATGGTGTGGGCATGCCCATCTAACCCGGCGGTCCCCCCAATCACCTCCCCTTCACCCCCCTACCCGAGAGAGCTGGGAGGCTGCCCTGCTCGGCTGCTCGGCCTTGGAGGGTCAAAGAGCCCTCGTGGCCAGGGCGCGTGCCGCCGCGGAGCCACAGGTGTCCCGGACTAGGGACTCCTCCTAGAGTTTGTAGGGTCGGCCCTTAAGGCCGCCCCTACCTCTCACTTGTAAATAGTCTAAATAAACGTTTTTCACCACCACCACCACCGCTAGCGTCGGCCTCGCTCATAGCATGCTATCCGACGCGCGAGTTCTTAGCGTTCCCAACTTACGCTCGCCCCGCGAAAAATCGCAGCTGGCCAAAGGGGAAGACGCGACGCGCGTTGCGTATCCCTCTGGTCGGGCAGTAGTGTTCAATAACTCTAACATGCCCCGAGTAGGCGACCTTAGCCCCTTAGCCCAAGTTCGGCGTCCAATCAATGACGCTCTTCTGGTGTCACTCCACTTTCTCTGATTCCGCTCTCACCGTACCGCTACCACAAGCATCTATGACCACAAGGGTTTGTTTAATCATTGATCGTGAACGTTAGTCGTAGCGATATAGATGTGCCACCAAATGTCAACGTAGATGCATCCACGTTAAACGGTGCTATAACTGTCAAACACCAATAGACGTTGCGCAAGCTATCTTATATCAATGTACAGTAAACATTCAACTATTTCTGTAAGGACACGTTTCACTTTCGTGTTATACCGATTCCTATGACGGAGGGATCAACCATGTTTTTTTCCAGTCTTTTTTTCATCTTTCTTTCTTTCTCTCTCTCTTGCTCTCTTTTTCTTTCTCCCTCTCTGTATTCGTTCTCTCGCACATGAGGTTATCGCATCCCGCACCGGTAAAATCGCCCCACGTGTTCTGGGAACGAAGCAGAAGATGAAGACAACGACAATAGTAAAGAAGAGGTCGAAGAGAGCGCGTGCAGGTTCGTCATGTTCACAATTTCCGTTTTCGACAGACAAAGTACGGCGAGCATCAACAGCTCCGCGATAAAATTGTGTTTGTCTTGGCCTAAATGGTGCTTCTTCCGCTTTGCATGGTTGTTTATGGAAGCACGCGACTATGACAATTGGGAGCGATAACGGTGAATAGGAAACAAAAGCGAAACTATGGCTCCTTAATTAACGGGGGAGCCTAATCCTAAACAATAGCTCTAGCCCTTTTTACCAATCTAAAATGCTGGCTGAGTACGACACAGGCCGCAGTTTTATGACCAATGAAATCAATAAAAGCCATGGAAGGACTCCGGTGATACTGTGCAAGCAGGCTTACTTTCTGTGCTCTCTGGAAGCTATGCGCCATTCACGCGGCCCAAATCTTCGTTGCCGTTAGCCTTGAACACTCGGTTCCGTAAGGATGTCTTATCACGCCAATAACTTGGGCACTGCGCTTAGATTGTGTGATACGTCAGATTAGATAGATAGATAGATAGATAGATAGATAGATAGATAGATAGATAGATAGATAGATAGATAGATAGATAGATAGATAGATAGATAGATAGATAGATAGATAGATAGATAGATAGATAGATAGATAGATAGATAGATAGGAGTGGAATTGTGACCTTCATTTTATTTTCTAATAATTACAGCATTATCAGGGAAGAAACGGCGCTGATCACTTGAAAGAAGAAGTCGTCACCATAAACATCTTTATTGCTTTTCAGTTCGTCCATTTGACAGGACAATAAACATAGTAGACGAGACGATGGCAGGGACAATAAGATAATAAGCGTGAACGGATGTACATGTTTCGTTTAAAAAGCCGAATACACTGACTGGTGATCAGGTTTCCAAGGAAGTGACAGAGCAGAAAGAAGCCTCCCGGGTAGGCTTATCTCATGCGGAGAGTGAAAAAAGTGCCGACGATATATAGCAGTGGACTAGAAGGGGAAAAAAAAGGCCATAAAACAATAAGCTCATAACGAAATGCAGGCATGTTGTACGGCAATCCTTCGTGCAACGATGCCTGGAACGCGAGCTTTTATAGCACACGATGGCGCAACAAAGCGTATATTTTACACACTGCTACAAGAAACTCGCGGGCTACCGACTCCTGCGTTTGCTCTGGCTTTGGGCGGTCAGAACCGGTTGCGATGGTCCGGTTGAAGCATACGCGCAACCGGTGGTGGACGTCGGTAGAAGGTGCGCTCTCATAAACGGTTGAGCGCAAACAGAGGAACGCGGCCGCAGTGATGCATGTGATAGCGCGAGACATCCGCCGCTGTGGTCTAATGGTTATGGTGCTCGATTTCCAGCGTTGATGTTGGATAGATTAAAAAAAAGAGCCAGAATTCAAGCTAAAAGTAGACAAAGTAGGCAAGCCAGTAATTCTTATCGCCATATTTGTAGCCTAATGGTAGAAAAGCAGTATTATGAAAAGGGTTTTCAATATTACAGAACAATAAATAATGTTTTGAATCAGGAATAACTTATAAGTGAGAGCAGTTTTTCTCCTCCTGTTTGGCCTCCGAGCTATAAGCAAGTTTCAAATAAATGAACAAGTTCCGTGCGCCGGCATATCGTCTATGTGAAATAGAGTAATTGCCAGAGACACAGTAAAACTGCTCCATTCCAGCCAACGAGTCAGTAAGAACATATTTTAGGAGGAAGTCGTTCCTGAAGTCGCCGACCGAAAATAATCAGTGGTTATCACAATGCCAGTCATGCTTCAAGTAGTGATATCTGATTGAAGATGACCAATCAAGGCTCATTTTCTTGCGGATATCTGTTTTTGCCAAGTTCACATGAGAACACGCGCTGTGCATAACCATTAGAAACTGGCTAGTAACGTCAGCATCGATGGCGGGCACCGTGAACAGCGTGCTAGCCACGCGTTGGTGGCCAACAGGCGCGCAACTTCGTAAGTTTGATCGTCTAAAGGCGCACGTAAACTTCGTGTTTAATTTGCAGAAGTTACCTGTGCAATTTGCAAGTGACAGTGTATTACTTACCCATCTTTTTTTTTTAATTTATAAAACTACCGATTTCTCGACCTGTCCCCCCACAATCATTGACCAAGTGAAGAAGAACGTGGACACTCCGTCTTAGTAGATCCGCCGCACGTTGCGTTGAGGTGCCTCGATGAGAAGCATATTGCTGGCGGGGGAGGACATACGCATGCGTAGGCTTGCACGTCAGAAAATCTTGGAAAGAAATTGTTGTCGTTGGACCTACTAGGTGTTTTATGTGGCAAATAATGGAAAAATTGCCACTAAATGCAACAAAAAAGAAGTTCAAAATAGCCAGGAAAGTAACCATGGTGCCAACCGGAAATTTTTGTCTCCAGACGGGGATCGTAAAGTAGCCGACATGGCCCAAAGTAGCCACCAACGGCAACCCTGTCGACTGCTAACCCGAACATCGCGGGATCGAATCTCGTACGCGGTGGCCGCATCTCGATGCAGGCGAAATGCTAGAGGCCCGTGTAATAAGATTTAAGCGCACTCGTTAAAGTACCCAAGGTGATCGAAATTTTTGGAGCCCTCCACTATACGGCGTTTCTCGTAATCATGTCAGGGATTTCGGGAAGCAAAAGGCGAGCAACTATTACGGCAGCGTCCGAATTTACAAAACATAAATTTCGGTGTTTTCCATGCCGAAATAACGCAGTACGAGAAGACCCGTTGTGAGAAACTCCAAATAATTTTCCTGAGCCGTGGTTCTTTGACGGGCACATGTATTGAAGAGCACACGCGTTTTTTTGCATTTCGCTACCGTCAAAATGCGGCCCCCGTCGCCAGGAATCGAACCCGCGTCCTCAATCTTGCCAGCAAAACAATTTAACCGCTAAGCTACCACCATGCTGGTTCCATCGAAATATGCTAACTGAGGCCTATATTTGAAAAAGAAAACAGCCATGTCGACATTTGCAAAAGCAGGAAGCTGTAGAAAAGGAGTTCGTAGCCAGCAAAATCCATCTCTCTGGATGGGGGATACAAACTAGGATTACACCACCCGTGGCTCTGTCGGTCAATAACAACGCAAGCCCAGGAAGTTGCAGGAGAAGTTTTAGGCAGCTTCGCACTAGTGGTGCCAAGCCTGAAGGAAGAACGGAGCTGGGATGCCTTCTTTTTTTCCTTTTTTCCTATTTTTCTCTTTTTTCCATTTCTTTCTGTTTTTTTCTGTCTGTCTGTTTCCCTATATTTCTCTCTTTTTGTCTTACTCTCTGTTTTTCTATATCTTTTTGTTGTGTCTGTTTCTTTCTATTTCTTTTTCTCTCCGTCTATTTCTGTCTTTCCTTATTTTTGTGTCTTTATTTTGTTTATTTCTCTCCGCTTCTCTGCGTCTTTGTGTCTATCTTTGTCTTTCTCTTGCTTTCTTATTTGTACTCCTCTCTTGCCCATCCGAGTTATTGCATACTACGCCGGGCAAATTAGAGCACCCCTTCTGAGAGCCAAGCAAAAGATGAAGAAGAGGCCGAAGAGAGCACGTGCCGGCCGAGTTATTTGCGCTCATAATGATGGTAGTTTTTTTACACGACCGACAGAGTTTCTCCTCACGAAGAACTTTGATTTCATTTTTCCTTGGTAGTGGGGCTTCCCACTTCCTGCGGCGCATACCCCATCGAGTTTTTAGGTTCGCCGGACAAGGACCGATTTGATAAACAGCTTCGTTGTTACAAATTGGGGGGACCCTTAAGCTTCACCTTTAAGAGTTGAACGCGATAGCGATATCCTGTTCCTAGTGCGTACTTCAATCACTGAGTGCATACTATGTAATGGGCAGCATGCTTTAAACCACGAGAAATTGTGCGCGTGAAATGTTTTCGAACTTGCTATGCACCCACTACGTGGTCTTAACGGAATGCGCGCAGTAACGTGTGTGCCTTTTGTAATGGGTGGCCGGCTTTAAACCACGATGCCGTTATGATATTCACATATTCTGACGCCCGATGGCAATGTACGCTTGTACCACACAATATTACTGCGATATTACATGTTGTATTGTGGCGCCTGTATAAAGGACACGTGTGTTTGTAAAGCATGAAAGTTATTTTCGGTGCATTTCCGAGCAGATGAAGTTATTTTCACAGCATTTCCAAGCAGACGCGTGGCTGTGTGGTAGAACACCTGCTTGCCACCCAGACGGCCTTGGGTTCGATCCTCACTCGGACCCGACGCCGACACCGACGCCGGAATTTCTGCGATACGAGCTCTTTAACGCTCTCGCGTTAAAAAGCCGTCCTCCCACACTTTGGTATGTTCCTTATTCTTTCGGTAAACAGGGGCTACATTGCATTCCAGATGAAGTGAAAGTCCAACTTCTCGAACTCCTTTTAAAATTCGCTGTTCCGGAGCTACTATATACGAAAAACAAAAAATACCTTGGTGTCTGAGGCGTTGTACTGACCCCAGTACCAAAAAGAAAAAAAAAATGTCACAAATAAAGACTTTAGTATGCATTCCTTCTTCCAAAAATCCAGCCTTGCTTTTACTGAAATGAACAAATATGTTAATGCGAAAGAGTATTCCGCCATTCTCAATCAAATATTGCTTTTAATTTCACCTTTAAGCATGAGCTTGTTGAATACGATTCCGAATAAAACCGATAGAATATATGGACTACTTTTGTTTCTTTTCTTTCCAGGTTTTTACCTGCATTGTGAATTTTGTTTTGTTTTTGATTTACAAAATGACATTTTCCTGTAACGTTGAGCAGCGACTCGCCTTCAAACTCCGGAATTTTGAAAGCGTTAATAACAAAAAAGAAAGAAAGAGAAAGAAAAAAAAGAAAACAGAGAGACACAGAACTTTATTAAGGTCCTGAGGAACACTACCGCACAAGGCGGTCAAAGCAGACATAACTAGAACACTTGCGATCCATGTACTGCTCTATGGTAGTGCACATGCTTAACTGAGAGCACTGCTGTCGCTGTGGCATCATCGCATCTGGCCTGTAACTTGCGCGACGGGCGGAAATGCGACTGCATGCTCGCTTGAGCTGTCGGCAGCTGTAAACTGTCTTACAGCAGCAGTGCTAGAGCAAAAATGCGCTTGCGGTCAGTTGTAAACGCTCTGAAATAGCCGTCTACAGCGCATATTCACTCTACGCATCCCAATGCGGTTGGTATTTTGTACTTCTAGTATTCTTTTTTTATGCTTTAAAGTTGCATTAAGATTCTTACAGAAAGCACGTGAGGTTTTGTGCGTGACCTAGGGGTTCATGCTTTCAAGTGTATCCCGCATGCCCGCCAGTAATATTCCAATGTATGCCTTGTTGTGCGTTCACGTGCATAGCTGCATGCATGTAAGCTACCTTAAATTTAGAATTGGTTTCTCTAACACCGCCATGTAAATCCGTGTATCAAAGCAACGAATAACGGACATAGTATACAGCCCCGCAACAGAGGTGCCAGTAGCGTCCATCTTTGAAAACGCATTATTTATCAGTGTTTCGATTTCGACGCAGATCAGACAGACAGAGAACTTTATTTAGGTCCTGGGGAACGCTATCGCTCAAGGCGGTAGAGAAGCGGGCCGCTCCAACTTTGGGATGGGTGGGCCCTGAGTTGATGCAGAAGGTCCAAGCTCCTCAGCTTAGAGCTCTGAACGTGGACTTTTGGGTCATGGCGTGGTCAGGTGGGTTTACGTTATCATTTGTTGAAGAGGGAATGATTTCTAGCCGACTAGAAGAATTATTTGTAATTTCCAGGCCGCGTGCTGCGCTGTGATCTTTGGCTCACATGTTCTCAGGCGCCCCGACTACCGATCGGCAGCGATTTCTGACCACGCTGAAAAAGTGTTGCAGGGCCCCTTTAATGATCTTCACCGCGTACACGTTCACCTTTCCTGTGACCCCCCCCCCAAAATTTAGGGCTCTACGTAGGTGAGCGCACGAACAAACCCTCGGGTGGATATTTCTACATTACATTAAAGGGGCCCTGCAACACTTTTCCAAGTAGCCATGGAATGGATCCACGAAAGGAGCTTATTGCCTCACGAATTCACTGCCGAAAATTTTTGGAATCCGTCCAGTACGAGCGGAGTTATAAAGATTTGTCGCACGATGCTATTGCATTCTCTCTTCTCTCGTACCGACAAAAGCACTGGAAGTTACGCAGGTAGGGATGGCACGGGGAAGAAAATACGCCACGCACACCTCGTGATCTTGAGCGCTTTTTCTGTTTTCTTTTTTTCGAATACGCGAATTTTCATTGGGATCGCGCGCGCACGCGTGGATAAGTCGCGGCCTCCCGCGGCGGCCTCTGTAACTACCGAGCGCGCCATGCTCAAATCAGCCAATGGCTGATACAATGGCGGTGACGAGTGATTTTTGAGTATGCAGCGTCATTTGTCGAGAGAAGAGAAAGCAATTTTTAGCTGACTTTGAGAATTTATTGTGAATTCCACGCCGCGTGCTGCGCTGTAATATTTGGCTCGCGTGTTCTCGAGAGCCTGGACTACCGATCGGCAGCGTTTTCTGAGCATGCTCAAAAAGTGTTGCAGGGCCCCTTTAAAGCAAGCGCGAAAGACACAAAAAGAAAAAGAGAAAAGTCACAGTTTGAGGCACGCGGAATGACCCCTCGGCGTCTCCTGCCACGCGGTGGCGTCTGATGCAAAGTGTGCCCGGTGTTTCTTTCTTTTTTTTCCCTTCTACATCATGAGTTGGTACAGAAGGGGACTTTTATTTCGTGCGCGTCTCAAGGGCAGTTTTCAAATTGAAAGAAAATGTAGGAGCATTGCGTGATAGAAAACACGCTCAAGCCCAGCGAGATCTGCATACCACCAGCGGTAAATGGTGCATATAAATCGCTTGCCGTTATGACGCCGGCACAAAAGCATGGCGCGTGGCTGTGTTATCTAGCGCAGCGGGCTACGGAGTGAGGGGTCGCTGGTTCGAATCCCCGGTCGGGTGCTTAATTTATTTTTTTCTTTGTACCTTATATATATATATATATATATATATATATATATATATATATATATATACACACATGCATATCCAGGACATGACGGCGACGGCGACGGCAGAAATCAGCCGAGAGTATCCATATAATTGCTATCGCAATAAAAAAAGAAAAAAAAGCACACAGTAGAGGACTGAAGAAGAGGCAGCGCTCGTGTTGTTCAGTCCTCTTTTGCGTGTTTTAGTCTCTCTCGCTGTTTAAAAGATGAAACCAAACCAGCTGGCCCAACTCTCCCCTTTGCTCCATGAAAACTTTCTCTGTCGTTTCCCCAGCTGGCTGACGTAGTAGTAGCGCTGGTTTGAGGAGACGAACGAAGCTTATTCCTGCACCCCATACGAAAGCACGGCGCTGCGCCATTGGGGGGCATCGGAAAGAGGAGGAGGAGGAGGAGGAGGAGGGGTTGACGAAAGGAAAAGACACAACTTCTGCAGCCCTGGTTGGGAGCATGGCTCAGCGCCTGTAGGGGAATGGGGAGATGGTATTAAAGATGTGGAGAAGAGGTATCAACAAAGAGTGCGGAAAGGTGCCTTCTCGAAGATTAAGTACCGAAAACGCCGATCGCCTCCCCCCCCATCCTTCACCTTTTCTCCAAATCAGAATCTCTCTCCCACTCCGGGGTATACATCTCTCCCCATTAGAAAAAAACCTTCCCCATCTCCCGCTAAAGGGAACCATGTGTGGATGCGAAGCAGCGGGGAAAGGGTTAGCTTGAGCGGGAGAAAGGTCACCGCTCCCGTTTCGCGGCAGCAGCCCGGGCGCTCATCGCGGCGCTGCACAGGAGAGAGAATGAGGCGCGCGCGCTCCGTCATTTTCATACCGCGGAACTACCATGGCGTCCCCAGCGCAGTATGCAGCTGTCGCACCACCTGTCGTGCGCGCCGCTCCGTAGAGTAGAGGATTCCTAAAGGAGAGATAGGGGGGGAGCGTAGGAGAGGGGGGGTGGGACGGACAAAGCCCCCCGCAAGCACACGCAAGCATGATCAAGGAATAGAGTCAACGGGACGAGGGCACCGCCCCGTAGAGTAGAGGATTCCTAGAGAAGAGAAAGGGCGGGAGCGTAGGAGAGGGGCTGTGGGACGCGGGAAGGAGGGACGGACAAAGCCCCCCGCAAACACATGCAAGCAAGATCAAGGAATGGAGTCAATGTGGGCGACAGACACCACCGGTAGAGCGTGTTATCCTTTGCTTGCACCCACCACCTGCCTAGCCATTGCTAAGCAGCCACTCTGTGCTCTTTGCCATGATTCTCATGACTGTGATGGTGGTTGACGGCCTTATTGTACTACAGTGTCTGGTTCGCATAGTGGCTGCTTCCCTACTTCATAAAAGTGACCGGACGCGGGACGCCGGACGGGGAACGCGGGAGGGACGGACACAGCCCCGAGCATAAGATGCTTCGCATCTAAAACCAGTGGGTGCTAGGCGACACCGGAAATCGAACCCAGTACCTTCAGAATTTTAGCCGGACTCTCTAACCACTTGACCACTGCTGCGGTCATGGGACCAAATATGAGGGATATGTGTCACACCTTTTCTTCCACCATTCACAGCTTCTTCTTCTTTTTTTTTTGCGTTGTATAGAGGCGACTGTTTCCTATTTTCATCTTTAGTGGCTAGAGCAGTTTGCTGTGCTTTGTATGACTTCTCCTTTATGACGCCGGAATACAAACGACAGTTCGTAATATCTCTTCATCATCGCTATATCTTTTCATCATGTCATATATTTTCATTACAGAAGTAAATCCTCACCTGTCATGCAACACTGGGTACTTCGAGAAATGTGTTCGAAAATCATAAAAATAAGGGTAATAGAAAATTTGCTTGCTACCTTCATAATTACTTTTTCTGAGGCTGGAGACATCTTAAAATGACTATACACAGCAATTACAGCAGTAATTAAATGAGCTAAATTAATTAACTTTTTTATTAGCGGACACAGGCGGTCGGGTCAAATGAGAGAATAGCTGTCTTTGCTGCGAAGATGCCATTGCCGCTTTGAGATTTGGAATGGCCAGCACCTCTACTTGTAATAACTGCCGCTGTGAAGAACGGATCGCCCATATTCTGTGTTAGTGCGCCCGTTTCAATGCGCCAAGACAAGAACTTACCGATGCATTAGATAGACTGGATGATCGCCCTTTGTCGGAAGAAAGGATTCTGGGACACTGGCCAAGTCCATCCTCAGCCCATAAGGCTTTGAAAGCATTATTACGTTTTTGCGTGCAACTGGTCTGAGCGACAGACTTTGAGACTCTCTCTTCCTTTATCTTTCATGCTCTTGCTGTCCTTTTTTTCCTTTTTTTTTCTTGTAACATCTCTTTTCTATCATCTTTTACTCCCCCTTACCCCCCTTCCGCAGCACAGGGTAGCCAGCCGGTCTAAGAACTGGCTAACCTCTCTGTCTTTCCGCTTGTTTCCTTCCTTGCTTCCTTCCTTCCTTCCTTCCTTCCTCAGAAATCGGCCTCGGGTAATTATTACGGCGCAATGAAACTCGACCAAATTCACTGGCGAAACCGAAACCGAAGCTCCGATGAACGCAACTAGCAGATGACCAGAATGACGTCACTCTTCACGGCGGCGATTGCAGTGGTGTTAGTTCTGTGTTTGTTAACTTACGTGTCCCATACGTGCTCTAATCGCAAACGAAACGAGCACAACCACGAAGCGAAGTCGATCGGTGGTTGGTGCAATGTTTGCTCATTCCGGATGTCTAGCAAGAGTATGAAAGTTGCGCTCTTCCGAGCTTCGGTTTCGGTTTCGCCGGCGAAATATGTGGGTTTTCATCACTCGCTAATAATTGCCAGCGGCTGTTTTTGTGAAATGTGATAGCAGCAACAGGCTATTCACAGGAAAGGCAGCATCAATGTTGCCCGTTACGCTTATAGTAAGCGAATTGGGGCTTCTTTTGTCGCCAAGTCGCTTTACATTTTCCAGTCGCATGTCGCGTTTTGGGGGCTTATTTGCATTTATTCCAGCAAATATCGTTATTTTAGTGATCATCAGGTTCATTAATAGCGTGTTTGTCGATGAGTTCGAGTAGTTGAGCGTTGAAGTCAAACGTACGTCGGGGGAGTCAACAAGTAACGTTAATCATGCACTGGCAAACGTGCATTCAACCGAATGGGGAGACTACCCTAGAGAGAATGTTAAAAAGTAGGCTTGTGCGAATATTCGAATGCTTCGAATATTCGAACGAATATTGCAGTATTCAAATTCCCTTCGATCCGAATTTAAACTATTGAAAATTTCGAAGTATTCGAAACGAACGAATAGATGCGCTCGTGTGTGTTCTCCCTGTCCCGTCCTCGTCACTTCAGTACCGCGCTTAAATTATGATCATGTCACACCAACAAGGCCAACAATCTACCCTTGCTAAGATGCATATTAGTCCGCATGTAACCCCCCTGTAAAGGTGGTTTCACTGCAGATGAGGGGTGCGACGCCGTGAAAGCACCTATCCAGGTGTGTATTAGTCCGCATGTAACCTTCTGTAAAGTCGGTTTCACTGCAGTGAAGTGGTGCTAAGCCGTGAAAACACGTATTCAGGGGAAATCCGCGCTACCACGAAGCCTCACTTCACGGTTAAATGAAGATATTACACTCACATCGATTCATTTTTTAAGTTTAAAAGCTTGCTATACCGGCTTATATACTCTAACTCTAGTAAATTTTAAAACGTAACATATTCTGCAAGTTATCACATGCATTCTACCGAAAGTCAAATCCTGCTGCTATTCAAAGTTGTTTTCACTTTCTTTGAAGCCAAAATGTGACATTTGCACAGGCCTTGTTTAAATTTTTAGAAAATGTTGTGCTGGATTGTTAGGTCATTACAAATATGAGCATTTTTCTTTATAATATATGACATATACTATTCGAATTCGATTCGAAATTATTCGACCAAAATCACTATTCGCTTCGAATTCGCTTCGAACCTAAAATTCACTATTCGCACAAGCCTATTAAAAAGTCAATATGTGCTTTTGTTCACAGTTGCTCATATTTTCGCTGTACAAAACAA
>JALIZH010017200.1:0-32195 GCA_030522465.1 Rhipicephalus appendiculatus | reverse complement strand
TCATCATGACTCAGCCTACGGCCTTCGTCTGCTTGCGGGGGAATGTTTGTTTGTTTGTTTGTTTGTCCCTGTTCATTTGGCTCGTACCCACTACGGGGATTGGCCATTAACCGGCGGTTAATGAGGGAATAATTTAAAATTTTGTTTGAGGAAAATGAATTAACCAGTCAGAAATGGAATATAGAATTGTTGATTATATTATAGATTGCTAACAAATTAGTGAGAAGTCCAAATTAATAAATTTTGATCGGGAAAATCTTAGCACGGGATTCTTCTTGAGTCTCTCAGAAATTCGCAGACGGCAATGCAGACGTTCCCTGTTGCTGTGGCCCAGAGAAGAAGCCCCAAGGGAAAGAATGTTTTCAGAATTGAGAGAAATTCCTAATTTTCGGAATAAAATTTCGAGATCTTTTTTCCTGTGGTTAACGAAGCGGCGGCAAGAAATTAAAAAGTGTTCGATGTTTTCAGGCTCTTGACAGTAAAAGCATAAAGGAGACGGCACCTGACCAGACCTGTATAAGTAAAAAATTAAGAGGAGGAATCCGGCATCGAAGTTTTGTGATGGATACTTCCAACTTACGAGTGGGGCACCATTTGTTATCCCAAGAAAAGGAAAGGTGACCATATTCTTGACCTGGTAACCTCATTTTCAAGGAGTCTTGAAGTAAAAGTATATTTTCGATATCTGGATTCAGTTATAAAACCAGTATCAGGTACAATGGACAATACAGGACCATTAAGAGACCACCGAGCAAGTGCATCTGCCATCTCGTTTACAAATATGCCACGATGGCCTGGCACCCATACCAACCGCACTGTACACAAGTTTTTAGGGATAAATGACGCAAATGCATTCCAAATTGAAGGCTCGGAAGGAGACGCTGTAGCTAGAAATTTACATACAGAGAGCGAATCAGTGAGTACAACAACCGCCGAATCATTTAATGGACATGCAAAAGGCAGAGAGGAAGAAGAGGGAGTGGAGGAGAACAAAGAGCGTGGCAAGGCCGCAGTGGGCTACCACGAACAACCATCGTTCATCTATCGTGAATAAAACCATTTCATCACAACTCGCTCTAAATATATATATATATATATATATATATATATATATATATATATACGGCTAATGACGCCGACGGTGACGTCAAGTGGCTGACCATATAGTTGCTGTCGCAATAAAACCAATAATGAGACGGGATTGGTCAAAATTGAACGCGACGCGCACGTCTCCCCTCCCTGCCTGAGTGGACGAATCGTGGCCGGGGGGCTACACGTGGCACGTGCGCGCGCGTCTGTTTTCTGCAAGGCCGTTTTCAGTTTCAGTTTCAGTTTATTGGTGACATATGCAGTAGTTACATAATACCTGTATACAGATGAGGGTCCCAGTGTATAAATACTGAAAACGGGACCCCTCAGTTAAAAACCACAACAAATGTGAATCAAAGAACAATACGCAGAAAATTAGCAGGTGGTGAACTATCGAGAACAGTTGAAATAGGACATGAAATAATAAGAAACCAATAACATACAATGCGAAATAAAATGTTATCATAAACATCAGCCTGACTACGCCCACTGCAGGGCAGAGTCCTCTCCCATGTTCCGCCAATCAACCCGGTCCTCTGCTTTCTGCTGCCACGTAATACCTGCAAAAATTCTTAATCTCATCTGCCCACCTAATTTTCTGTCTTCACGTTCATGATATATGCTATAAACGAAGACGAAGGAACAATAGTGCACAGGACGAGCGCTCGTCCTGTGCACTATTGTTCCTTCGTCTTCGTTTATAGTGCTGCATATATCATGAAAGCTTTACAACTTGCCCAACTTTCCATTCTACTCCCTCTCACGTGTTTGCCTTCTCTTGGAATACAGTCAGTTACCCTTAATGACAAACGGTTATCCTGCATACGCGCTACGTGCCCCGCCCATGTCCATTTCTTCTTAATTTCAGCTATGATGTCCTGAACTCCCGTTTGTTCCCTGAACCACTCTGCTCTATTCCTGTCTCTTAAGGTTACACCTACCAATGCTTTCCATCGCTCGCTGTGTCGTCCTCAAATTAGGTTCAACACTTCTTTGTAAGCCTCCAGCTTTCTGCTACGTATGTAAGTAGCCGAAAGATGCAGTTGTTATAGATCTTCCTCTTGAGGGATAGTGGTAGACAGTGGCGTAAATCATGGGGGGGGGGGTCAGGGGGTCCTGACCGCCCCCTGTGTTCAGGCTGGAGGAGACACCCCATGCAAGTGTCCGCCCTCGAGATTTCTCTTCCATCGCTACTCCTTTCCCTGCTCAGTTTTCCTAAGACATCGCTCCTCGAGAATGGTCCCTTATCTACTTCAATGCATGCCATCGCTACTTGGGCCCGTCGCGATTAGTGGCCGCCCAACTCCGCACTTTATTGATTTCACGCGGCAGCATCTAAATTCTTTGTCATATAAGATTACCCGCTGGCTGCTAGGGTTCTATGAGTGGCTCACGAGAGTGCGTAACTTGTTTTACAGGCGTTTCAAGTTCTTCCTTTCATGTGTGCGCAACAACGTTCCACGGCAACACGGCCATGGGAACTGCCTCCCCTGCTCAGATTTCCTGGACATTGCACCTTGAGAATGGGTCCTTGTCAACTCCGCTGTATCTCATCGCTTTTAGGGCACGTGAGGATTAGTGGCCGAACACGTCCGGACTTTGTAGCAAGATGCAATCATCTCTCATCTGTGTAGGGATACTGCCTGCCCGCTGCTACATTTTTATGAGTGGGTGACGCCAGTTTTCCACTTGTTTTTCGTGGCAATACCCCAGGTGCCCCTTTCTTGAGTGCGGAACAAAGGGCCACAGCAATGCTGCCATCGGTACTGGTTTCCCTGCCCAGCTTTCCTAAGGGATACCTCCACGCGAATGCGCCGTTGTCTGCTCCGCTCCATATCATCGCTACTAGGGCGCGTCAGGATTTGTGGCCGCGATTGCCGAAGTTTATTCAGTCAAGCTGCATCACCTGCGAACTCTATGCTGACAGATTTCTTGCTTGCTACTACGTTTCAATAAGAGGGTCACACCAGTCTTCAACAAGATTATTGTGGCGTTACTCAAGGTCTTCGTTTCTTCAGTACGCAAAGCGAGCTCCAGCAAGTCTGCCACCAGTAGTCCCTTCCCTGCTCAGTTATCCCAAGGCATTGATTCTCATCGGTGCCAGGGAGCATAGTAAATATGGAACCCACACACTTCACTTTGATTCAAGAGGCAATCAGCTCTTTTCTGTGGAGTGATATTGCCTACCCTCTGCCGCATCTTTATGAGTGGCTCTCGCCAGTGTTCCACTAGTCTTTCGTGGCAATACTCCACGTGTTCCTTTCTTCAGGACGGAAGAATGGGCCACAGCAACGCTGCCGTCGGTACATGTTGCCCTGCTCAGGTTTCCTAAGGCATACTTCCTCGACAATAGGCCGCACTCGATTCCGCTGCATGCCATGTCTGGTACGGCGCGTCGTCATTGTTGACTGCGCACGTCTTCACTTATTGAGTCAAGCTGTATCACCTTCATTCCCTGTGACGAGACATATTCTGCGCGCCTCTAGGTTTCTATGAGTGGTTCACGCCAGTGTTCAACTTGTTTCTCTTGGCGTTAAAAAAGGACTTCCTTTCGTGAGTGCGCAACAACGTGCCACATTAACGTTGCCATCGCTACTGCTTTCCCTGCTCAGTTTTCCTAAGGCATCGCTCCTCGAGAATGGGGCCTTATCTGCTTCGATGCATGCCATCGCTACTTGGGCCCGCCGCGATTAGTGGCCGAAAACTCCGCACTTTATTGATTTCACGCTGCAGCATCTAAATTTTTTGTGATATAAGATTACCCACTGGCTGCTAAGGTTCATGAGTGGCTCACGACATTGGGTAACTTGTTTCTACAGGCGTTTCAAGTTCTTCCTTTCATGTGTGCGCAACAACATTCCACAGCAACGATGCCATGGGAACTGCCTCCCTGCTCAGGTTCCTGGACATTGCACCTTGAGAATAGGCCCTTGTCTTTTCCGCTGTATGTCATCGCCTATAGGGCGCCTGTAAGTTAGTGGCTGCATATGTCCGCACTTTGTTTCAAGATGCAATCCTCTGTCATCTGTGTAGGGATACAGCCTGCCCGCTGCTACATTGTTATGAGTGGGTCGCGCCAGCCTACCACTTGTTTTTCGTGGCAGTACCCCAGGTGCTCCTTTCTTGAGTGCGGAACAACGGGCCACAGCAACGCGGCCATCGGTACTGGTTTCCCTGCTCAGATTTTTTAAGGCATACCTCCACGCGAGTGCGCCGTGGTCTGCTCCGCTGCATGTCGTTGCTACTAGGGCGCGTCAGGATTTGTGGCCGCACATCACCGAAGTTTATTCAGTCAAGCTGCATCACCTGCGTACTGTATGATGACAGATTTCTTGCTTGCTGCTACGTTTCAATAAGAGGGATCACACCAGTCTTCAACAAGTTTATCGTGGCGTTACTCAAGGTCTTCTTTTCTTCGTTACGCAAACCGAGCTCCAGCAAGGCTGCCATCAGTAGTCCTTTCCCTGCTCAGGTTTGCCAAGGCATTAATTATCATCGGTGCCAGTGTGGGCACAGTAATTATGGAACCCACACTCCTCACTTTGATTCAAGAAGGCAATCATCTCTTTTCTGTGGAGTGATATTGCCTACCCTCTGCCGCATCTTTATGAGTGGCTCTCGCCAGTGTTCCACTAGTCTTTCGTGGCAATACTCCACGTGTTCCTTTCTTCAGGACGGAAGAATGGGCCACAGCAACGCTGCCGTCGGTACATGTTGCCCTGCTCAGGTTTCCTAAGGCATACTTCTTCGACAATAGGCCGCACTCGATTCCGGTGCATGCCATGTCTGGTACGGCGCGTCGTCATTGTTGACCGCGCACGTCTTCACTTATTGAGTCAAGCTGTATCACCTTCATTCCCTGTGACGAGACATATTCTGCGCGCCTCTAGGTTTCTATGAGTGGTTCACGCCAGTGTTCAACTTGTTTCTCTTGGCGTTAAAAAAGGACTTCCTTTCGTGAGTGCGCAACAACGTGCTACATTAACGTTGCCATCGCTACTGTTTTCCCTCCTCAGTTTTCCTAAGGCATCGCTCCTCGAGAATGGGGCCTTATCTACTTCGATGCATGCCATCGCTACTTGGGCCCGCCGCAATTAGTGGCCGCAAAACTCCGCACTTTATTGATTTGACGCTTCAGCATCTAAATTCCTTTGTGATATAAGATTACGCACTGGCTGCTAAGGTTCTATGAGTGGCTCACGACACTGCGTAACTTGTTTCTACAGGCGTTTCAAGTTCTTCCTTTCATGTGTGCGCAACAACGTTCCACAGCAACGATGGCATGGGAACTGCCTCCCTGCTCAGGTTTCCTGGAGATTGCACCTTGAGAATGGGCTATTGTCTTTTCCGCTGTATGTTATCGCCTCTAGGGCGCCTGTGGATTTGTAGCCGCACATGTCCGGACTTTGTAGCAAGATGCAATCATCTCTACTCTGTGCAGGGATACTGCCTGCCCGCTGCTACATTTTTATGAGTGTGTCACGTCAGTTTCCCACTTGTTTTTCGTGGCACTACCCCAGGTGCCCCTTTCTTGAGTGCGGAACAACGGGCCACAGCAACGCTGCCATCGGTACTGGTTTCCCTTCCCAGCTTTCCTAAGGGATACCTCCACGCGAATACGCCGTTGTCTGCTCCGCTGCATGTCATCGCTACTAGGGCGCGTCAGGATTTGTGGCCGCACATCACCGAAGTTTATTCGGTCAAGCTGCATCACCTGCGTACTCTATGATGACAGATTTCTTGCTTGCTGCTACGTTTCAATAAGAGGATCACACCAGTCTTCAAGTTTATCGTGGCGTTACTCAAGGTCTCCTTTTCTTCATTAAGCAAACCGAGCTGCAGCAAGGCTGCCATCAGTAGTCCTTTCCCTGCTCAGGTTTTTCAAGGCATTGATTCTCATCGGTGCCAGTGTGCATAGTAATTATGGAACCCACACCCCTCACTTTGATTCAAGAGGCAAACATCTCTTTTCTGTGGAGTGATATTGAATTGAATTGAATTGGATTTATTAACAACAACAAGGTTGCAAGGATGACCTAGGCAAAAAAGCTGCATTAAGCAGCTTGAGGGGAACCTGGCCACCTGGAGTGCGTTTTCTGCTAGTTGTCCCTGAGAGCCTCCGCTCCGATGTTCTACGTGCCATGCATGACGATGCGACATCCGGCCATTGGATGGGCAGCTTCACAGCGGTAAAACGGAAGCACATGATATACATAATGTATGAACTAACTAAAACAGTAAGAAACAGTGAGCATCCATGGTCAGAATAAATAAACAAGGTTGTTGCGAAAACATTTAAAAAAGGGGGAAAAAATAGGCGGAACGATGAAGATAGAGAGAAAAAAAGAGAAAAACAAATGAAGCACAAGCAATCACACAAATACGTCACGTAGTCTTTTTTGCGACAAAGTAGATACATTGAGACCATTTTCTTTGTATAATTGATTAAAAACAGTAGGCAAACGAAACTGCAGCATTTGTTCACCGTATTTAGTTCTGTTTTTGTTAACAATCCAAGGTTCTAAGTGACGAAATTGATAAAAAGTGTTATGTTGCTGTAAGGATGCCAGTCTTCTTAAAGTGTTATCATTCTTAATTCTTCCCATTCTATACATGCGACAAAGTCTATATGTGTATAAAGATTGAATTCTTATAGTTTTAAGTTTTGCAAACAAAGGAGCAGTATGCCAAAGATATGGCCCCTTGGAAACAAGGCGTATTGCTCTTATTTGTAATACCGTCAGCTTGTGAATGTTTTCAGCTGAAGTCGTCCCCCCAGACTAGAATTCCGTATTGAACTAGGGAAAGAAACATTGAATTATATAAAAGCATATTAATGGATGTAGGAAGATAGTTACAATGACGACGCATAGTACTATTGCTCTAGATAATTTACTAACTAAGTGATTCACTTGGCAATCCCACGACATAGTTTCAGAGAAATATATGCCAAGTGATTTAAAAGACGGTAGTATTTCTACTTCAGTATTGTTTAATTTAATGAGGGTTAGTTGAAATTGTTTGTTACGTGGATGAAACATGACTGCCTTTGTTTTTTCTACATTAATCTTAAGATAATTACTTGTCGCCCACTTGTGTATACTTGCAAGCGTCTTATTGGCTCGATTTGATATTTCAGAACCTACGTCACCCTCAAAAAACAGGCTTGTATCGTCTGCGTAAATTACGCACTTAGCAGAGGGATCAACATTGACTATGTCATTGATATACAAAATAAAAAGATACGGACCCAATATGCTCCCCTGTGGGACACCTGTTTTTACAGATTTCAACTCCGAATGGTCCCCGGCTATAGCTACGAACTGGGATCTGTGTTGAAGGTAGGATGCAATAAGAGAATGAGCTACACCACGAATGCCGTAGCGATCAAGTTTTTTAAGCAAAACATCATGACTGATAAGGTCAAAAGCTTTGGAAAAATCGAGAAAAATTCCAAGCACCATTTTCTTTTCCTCAAATTTTTGTAATATAAATTCCTTTTGGGTCATCAGGGCTAATTCAGTTGACCTGTTTTTACGAAAACCGAACTGGGCAGGACTTATGATATTAAAGTGGTCAGTAAACGAACAAAACCGCGCTAAAATCACCTTTTCTAAACATTTCGAAAAAACAGGCAACACTGATACAGGGCGATAATTTGAAAGGTTATTCTTGTCGCCTTTTTTTAATATTTGCCGTCTGCATGCCACGAGGGAAAACGCCTGTTGACAAACATAGATTAGAAATGTACTCTAGGCCAGATACGGCACCACAGGGATTTGAACCTATGGATAACCTTGTTATCTCCGCTTGTGGTGTGCGCCCTCTGCTCGAACGACTTAAACCAAACTCGACTCCAGGACCTGGTGATGTTTCTAATCACGTATTTAACAGGTGTGCAAGAGCTTTAGCGCCCTCTTTAGCTGTCTTATTTTCAAAATTGCTTGAAGATCAGAAACTGCCATTTGATTGGAAGCTAGCAAATGTTTTGCCAATACCAATGTCTGGAAACAAAAATAATTTTGCCAACTACCGGCCAATTTCATTGACCAGCGTATGCTGTAAAACTCTTGAACATGTTATATATAGCAGTATCATAAAGCACTTGGAAACGATTCATTTTCTCTATACATTTCACCATGGTTTTAGGTCTGGCCTGTCATGGGTTACACAACTGTGCGAATTTTCTCAAGATGTTTTAGGTTCATATGATAAAGTTTATCCAGTCGATTCGCTATTTTTCGACTTCCAGAAAGCGTTTGACACCTTTCCACATGCTCTTTTAATCCATAAATTATCTTTTTAAGGTCTGCCTACATCTGTTCTTGGTTGGTTGAGGCATTATTTATCTTCTAGAAAACAGTCCGTCCGAGTAAAGAGTTCTTCTTTTTCATACATCAGTGTAACATCCGGAGTTCCACAGGGTTCAGCGTTGGGTCTTTTATTCTTTCCTGTCTATATTAATGATTTGTCACAGGCGCTAACATCGAACCTGAGACCGTACGCAGATGACTGTGTTATATATGAATCAATACGCAGTACGAACGATATTTGTGCTTTAAAACGTGATTTTGACACTGTGGTGAGGTGGTGTGAGAAATGCAAGATATATTTCAATGTAAAAAGTGTTCTTTCCTTAGCTTTACCAGAAAACGCATACCTTTTTACTCAACCTAAAGTTTGTAAAGGACCACAATTTGACCGTGTTGAACATTTTCAATACCCTGGTGTATACTTGTCTGCCGAATTATCTTGGAATAATCATATAGGTTACGTAACTGGCAAAGACAACGGTGTGTTAAACTTTAGTAAACGCAATTTCAAGTCTGCCCCAAAACGTCTGAAAGAAGCTTTTTTATGTTACAAATGTCCGACCTACCTTGTATATGCCTGTCCAGTGTGGGATGCTCATGGTCAAACTCAAATATATAAACTTGAACGCATACAAAACCGTGCTGCACGCTTTGTCGGTGACAATTATAAATTTAACTCGAGTGGTACCTGCATTAAAATAAGTTAGGATGGAAACTTCTTGAGCAGCGCAGAAAATTCTTGCGATTAAATTTTTCCATTCGATGTTTCGTGATGAAATACGCATTAACAAGAGTTTATACACGATGAGCCTATACTACGCGTCACATAGAAATGATCACTAAAAAAAAAAATCTGCGAGGTCAGCTGTCGTACCGGTGCGTTTGCTAATTCTTTTTTTTCCTTTTACTTCTCATGTATAGAATAAGTTGGATGCGTGTGTTGTTGATCTCCCAGCCGATGCTTTTTGTTTGTCACTACAAGATGTATGCTTTTCGTGAATGCGCAGGCGCTGCTGCGCAAATGTGTGCTATTTTCCACTGTAAAACTATGTTCTTCTTCATCACCGCCATACAATGATGCCCACTTGGGTGAAGTGGCTTCCACAAATAAATCAATAAATGAATAAATAAATAAATAAATAAATAAATAAATAAATAAGGCTGCCGCAGCACATCTCTGGAACGCGCTACGGAGCGGCGCCAGACGTTTAGGACTGCACGTGATTTTCTTCTTTTTTTAACGCGAATAGCGTTAAAGAGCTCCTTTCGCAGATATTCCGGCGTCGGTGTCGGCGTTGTTGGTTGTGAGCGAAAAATCGTCATCTTGTCCCTGACCGAAAAGTCAAGAAAGATGCAAATAAAAGAAATAATGAAAATTTCCGGGTCCGAGTGAGGATCGAAGCCGGGCCGTCTGCGTGGCAAGCAGGTCTTCTACTATCACACAGCCTCGCCTCTGCTTGGAAACACAGTGAAAATAACTTCGTCTGCTTGTAAATGCAGGGAAAATAACTTTCATGCTTCGCAAACGCAAGCGTCCTTTATATAGGAGTGGCAATAGAACATGTAATATCCCAGGAATATTTCGTGGTACAAGCCTACATTGCTATTGGGCGTCAAAATATGTGACTACCATAACGATTTCGTAGTTTAAAGCTGACCACCTATTACAAACGGCACACAACTTACCGCGCGTATTCCCTTAACACCACGTAGTGGGTATTAGCAAGTATGCACTAAGTGGTTGAAGTAGGCACCCGGGACAGGATATCGCTATCGCGTTCAACTCTTAAAAACGAAGATTAAGGGTTCCCCAATTTTTTGTCAATACTATCTGCAATATTATAAATAAATATGCTTGGATGCATATATTGGAACGCCAACCTATGCGGATAGACGTGGTTCGTGGAAACAGATGACGCCAGACGGACTGAAGTTCACTGGACATATAATTTATAGAGGGATTGTTCACATCGCGGGCATTCGTCTATATTAGAACATATGCAGGCTCTTGTCGTAAAAAAAACAAAAAAATTTATTAAGTAAAATGCACAAGTGCTCTTGTGTCCCACAAAAAACCAAGCAATGCTTCACCGCATGGCACGAGCACTGAAGCAGCACCGGGGTTCAGATTTGCTTTGTCTATGTTAAAAGACACATTGTGTAGAACATTTATTATTTTTATGCTTTTGCTGGGTCATTTACCTTCAAAATGTATTATCGGATCTTTTTTTAATGTTTTTGCAGATATGATGTGTTTTATGGCACTACTTACCAGCCAGTAACCAAAAATTATACACTTTTCATAATTTTATTCATTTCGAAATATTTTTGTTGCTCGACAATTTTGTAAAGAGCATTTTATTGTGCATAATTTGGTATGCTGCAATGCGTAATGGAGTATTTTTCCAACTGGGATAAACTTGCTTCCTGAGACATATGAAAAATAACCATTTTCTGGCGGTAACGAAAGAGTTAAGGTTTTCTAAAAGAGAGAAGTCACCAGGGCACCGGAACATTCATAATTGTATTTGTCATCACTGAGCAAAATAGAAACAACGGTAACAGGTTGCCGGTAACACGTTAGTAGCAGTGGCGTAGCCAGGAATTTTGTTCGGGGGGGGGGGGCTCGCATGTCAACACTATATATATATATATATATATATATATATATATATATATATATATATATATATATATATATATATATATATATATATATATATATATATAAAGGTCATTCCATATCACGTGTACCAGGTTAATTTTCGACCATCTCCGCTCACGCTGGAAAAAATCATGCAGGTATATGTGAATGTGAGAATTAGTAATTGAGGCCTTATATCTCGCAAAAAAAATATGTGTTTCCTAGAGGGCGCTTCAAATTTTGGGCACCCAAGTGAAACTGTATCGCGCTAAATAATTTCTAAAATATTATTGGTTTGACCAATTAATACGAAACAACTTTTTCCTTACTCTCAAGGCGTTAGTCTTTCATAACTATGATAGTTTATCGAATTTTCGTCCTAACTTTCTTTATTTTAGGCCTTGGCGAAAAAATTGCAATATGCTGCATATTTAGCGTTTTTTATAAAAAACACACATTTTTTTCGCGAGCAATATATTGACATTATGTGTTTTATTGGTTCCTATATTAAATGATGAAAATACTTCAGGAGCGAATGAAGAAGAAACATTGCCAGAATATTGTGACAAAGTTGGGGAAAATAGCATTTTGACTCATATTGCGGCTTCCCTTTCACAATTTAGCGGTCCGAGTAAAAATATGGGTTATATATTGTTGCATAGTATGCTTTGTTGATAAGCTATACAGAAAGTTTCAAAAGAGTAGTTTTTGTTTTAAGGGAGAAAAAAATTTTCCAACTGAACAAACACAAGGTAGTGGGAAGTTTGCCTTTGCCTCGCCTTCACTGCATAGCAGGTCAGCTCAAGATTCCAGCGGCGGCTTTTCGACAGCGAATAATGCAACTCATACGACTGCTTGTCACTTGTTTTAGTAATGCTGCTGTATACAACGTCAAAAATGGCTATAGTGATAAAATTATGAAACGGTATCTTCCCCCTTCGACCATCAAAGGGCAAGTTCTATACAACCGCTTCATAGTCCCAAGGGGCAGAATTAAAATGTAGTCGATGGCCTGCAAGACAGTATTAGGGCGTTGTGTTTGGCTTCTGATAATTAATGCGCATGGTCTTAATAATAATTAACGACATAATTAAGGTATGAGTTAGGCAGGCCACCGCGGTGGTACAGTAGTTACGGTGCTCGACTGTTGATGCGAATGATGAGGGTTCCATACAGGCCGCGGCGGTGGCATTTTTATGGAGACGAAATGCTCGAGGCCACTATAAGAGCGCGAGCCTCCTTGATTTAGGTGCTTGTTAAGGAACACAAGCGCTACAACTTTTCGTAGTCCTCCACTACGAAGTGCCTGATAACCATACCGTGGATCTGGGCGCGTCAAACTCCACAAATTATTATTAATAGTAGTATTGCAAAAGACCGGGCTAACTGTGCTCGAAATAACAGCGCGGTAGAAATGGAACTATTCTAGCCAGATCGTACATATGTGGCGCTTTTCTTCTAAAAAAATCCAAGTCCGCTTTAACTGAAACTGACAAAAAAAATAAATTACACCATCTCCCGCTAAAGGGAACCATGTGTAGATGTGAAGCAGCGGGCGCTAACGCTTACATTGGCGGTGGCGTTGACGCTGGTGCTCATCGCAGCGTTGTGCAGGACAGAAAACTGGGGAGGCGCAAAGCACGCAGTGATGGAGCGGTGTTTCCTACTGGAACATGCCAATCGCTGCTAATGGGCAATGAGAGACAGAAGACTCCGACTTGACACAGAGACCCGCATTTCGCTTTTAGTTAACGCGCACGCTGCGAATTTTTATTGTTCAACAACGCACAGGAGAAATCTCCCACCGGCACCACCTTGAAGGTCAAGATCCATTGCCATATATACGGGGTGGCCAGTGAACGGTTGTGCAGCGCGAGCAGCCGGTTTTTTCAACCAAGAAACTCGCTAGCAGACGCTGCCTGCGTCGGCGTCGCGAGGCGAGAGAGGGGGGGAGCGTAGGAGAGGAGAGAGAGGGGGGGGATGCGCATGCGCAGTGGAAGTGTGGATGCCGCGGGCAGGGTTGCCTAGAGGAGAGAGGGGGGAGCGTAGGAGAGGAGAGAGAGGGGGGACGCGCATGCGCAGTGGGAGTATGGACGCCGCGGGCAGGGATGCCTAGAGGAGAGAGAGGGGGGAAAGGAGGATTTTATTTTTATTTTTTTTCTGAAAGGTTTGTGCATGCGCAGTAAGGGTGGTCACGCCGGCACACCACCACCACCACCGCATTAAGCTTCGCCATAAGATGCTTCACATCTAAAAACGCAGTTTTTTGCTAAGCACAATATGGTCGGTTCAGCTCCAAAATTTTTTTCGCCAGGGCGCTCATGTCACCAAAATACCTCAAATCTATATTGCGGCTAAAATCTATGTAGCCAACTATCGTCAGTATTCCAGAGTAAATTTGTATTTGGCTTTTAGAGATTGTAACATTTCACTTGGGCTTGACTTAGCTCGTAAAAGAAGTCTACATCGCAGCAAATGAATACTACAGCAATATTTTGAGACAACATTAACACCATGCTTGTGCTTCCGTCGGTGCCGCCTTTTAACGACGATAACTAGACTTGTAGAGCGAGTGGTCCTACCAAAAAAGATGCGTACCATTCTGGACTGCCGGCAGCGTTTTGTCGGTTTTGGCATCTTGAGGGCCTTCAGAAAAATGCTTGGTCGTTTGTTTGTTAGTTTATTTATGTGTTTGTTTACAGCCTGAAAAGTGTTTCAGCTCTTCTTCGTCTTCTTTTTAGCTCATTTGATTTCACGCCATTTCGGATCGCTTCTTCTTCAATGAATAAAGCGGTGCCCAATATCTTCATTTCAGTTGTCTTCTATTTCAATTATACCGTCAGAGAGTTAAAGAAAGCCATGATATGCAGTGCAAACGTTGTCGAATGAAAGCAATATAGGAAAGCTACTAGGACCCAAATAAAACAGATTGGACCCGGTCGCGTTGGTTGTTTTGGTCGTGTTTGTTGAAGCAGCAGATTTAATGGATCTGACTCAGTTTGATCCAAGCAGATAAAAGATTTCGCTGATTTTTTTTTTTAAATTCAGAACTGGCTTCCCGAGTTCACGTTACGATGAGGAGTTGTCCCATTTTGATTACAATTTGTTCAAAAGAGAAATATACTTTGACACGTTTTACGTTCCCGTGAAATTTAGCCCTTTTGTGATCTGGTTCTTTAAAAAAAAAACAAAAAAAAAACGCTACATATATAGCACAAGGCAGTCATCATGCTTTGGCCGAAAAAGGGCTGTTCGAAGCACTATCATCGTTTGAAGGAAGTAATTTTGGCAAAGCAGGATTGCTAGTATATTATAGTCTCCTTAGCGTCGTCGATGTGGATTCGCTTCTCGGACAGGAAAAAAAATGTGGATGTGTTCCAAAGATTGACCTCAAAAATGTCAGCTCACTGGCAACACTGAATACATTAGAGCAACTTTGAGGTCAGAGTGGTCAGTTAAAGAGTGAATCAAGGGTGCTCTCCCCCCCGCCCTTACTTTTTCACTGGGTGGATGCACCTAGCAGCCCGAATTAGTGGATGCCTTTTGTTCTAAGAATTTAGTGCACTGCCGGTACAAAACACGCGGCCCGCGGACCCATTGCTAGCTGCCCGCGCCTTCAGACAGAATAGCCTTGTGAGTTTACTAAATGGTATTCGCATTATTTTCTCGCCTACTACGTATAATAGCTCTTTGTTCAGGCAAGCTATGGAGACGGGACTGGTCTCAAGTGTTTTTTGCGTGTGCACGAGGCACCCCATGCGCTCATGATAAGTTGCAACATCAGCGTGAAACGAAAACTCCCGTATTTCGCAATCCGCGTCCAGATTTTAGTCATTCTGAAAATCAGTATCCATATGTTTTCCGAGACCTGAGGTCAAATACCCTTCTGAAATGACCCATGCAGGAAATGATTTCTTTATTCTTTCAAGAGCCAACGTTTGGTGACAATTTAATTCAAACTCTCTGCCCCCCCCTCCCCCGGAATCCACCATCTTCACTGTCCTCCCAGCGATTGTGGTACTAAATTTCGTTACTGCGGCCCGCTAGTTGAGGTTTGTTGGAGGCGCCTTCTATATATATTAATGCAGAGCGTCCTGCGTATCAACAATAGTTACTCCTTCGCGGTGACACGGCAGTAAAAGGCACCACGCCTTCGTTTGCAGAATATTTCTTACGGCATCATGCGCTGCACAGCCATATACAGGACCGCCAGTGGTCCGCAATGTTCACACCGAAGTGTCTTTTCGACCGCGAAATTTTTTTCTGGATTTTTTCTAAAATCATCCTCGATTTTAGAAAAAATCCAGGGCGATTTTCAGTGCTGCTAGCTCTTTTGGTCGGTGATACATTACAATACGAAAAAAATTTCGGGGGGGCTGAAGCCCCATAAGCCCCCCCCCCCTGGCTACGCCCCTGGTTAGTAGTAATCACTTGCGGCCTAAGACTGATTTGCACTATTGTGAAATAGACCGGATACCCAATAATGCAATGGTCAACAATTATTGTTTTCCTTTTGTGAAAATCGTGATTCACTATTAATTCTTCTTTCTTCTGGGGACAAATCACGCGAGTTTTTGTCAAATCATGACGTCGTCTTTTTCAAGCATCTATTGGCATATATATTTGTGCCACGGTCTATCAAAATGCAATCTGTAAACACATAACCAATTAACGTTAAAGTTGCAGCCAGCGAAATTCATAAAATCACGATTACACTGTCCAAAATACGTTGGCCCTTTTTGAGCACCGCTGCCAACGAAAATAGCCGTGAAGTTTCACTTCGTCAGTGCTGGCATCGGTCAGTCGAATGGGTGCCATGACAACTGCAAGAGGATGCGATAGAGGCACAACTTCACGTGTGTCTTTAGCTATGTGGTGCCAGTGAACATGACGAACCTCTCACATGCATCGCACAGTTCCGTTACAACGACGGTGACTCATTGCACCACTTTATTATCTGCGGCAGCGAGGAAAAACGCAGCCGCCAGAAAGGCTAGGGCTACGGCGTTGATGCGAGAGTTTCTTGAAATCAACCAACAACCTTCAACATTTGCGACAATTAATCATGAAGACACGCTGCAAAAATGCTCAGATCATGTCTTCGAAAAGTTAACGTTTCCAAAGGTTTACTGTTTAATAAAAGTGACAATTCATGGGCAAAGCACCATGTGATAGCAACCGGTCGCTCGCACCCTCGCACGTATTCACAAAGCAAACAAGTTTGTATATATTATTTATCTTAATGTCTGTTTGTAGTTATTCCGCCCGTTTAGAAGCTCATATAGCGAGAGCACGTTTTTTTCGTGGACCCATTTAAAGAGACACGATTGAAAAGCTGAGCGAGGTATGTCAAAAAATAAGCTGTCTCCAGTTAATGGAACAAAAGTAACAACGCACGCTTTGAAACAATAGACACGTGGAAACATATTGTATCCAGTGAGCCGCCTTGGGTCGTTAAGCGATTTCATCTTGTAAACAGGCTTTGTATAAGGTTTTGAAAGGCATATGCGCTTATAGCTAGTCCTTTATTAAACTCTTTCGAGAAGATCTGAATACCCTCGCGCCAGCATTCTCAGGCATATAAGAGAAACAACAAAACATCTTTGCCTGTTTCTAACCGTTCACGAGACATATGAAACATACGGAAATTTGTAAGGAAAGGAATTTGCCGCTCCTCCTATTGCGACACTAAGGTCTTTGCGGTACATCTGCTTTTCCCGACTCAATGAGGCAAATGCTTGGTAAAATGGTGTGTGTTACTGGTATGCATTAAGAGAGCTCATCCGCTTAAAATAGTTCCATGTAATCTATTGCCATTAACTACCTTCTTCCTGATCATGTTTATTTCCTCAGTTTATGGCTCGTGCAATTGAACCACATATGGCATCAATCGCAGTTACATGGCTCGAAAGTCAGATTTGAATCATGAAGTAAAATTATTCATGTAGTCACCAGCCAGTCTTGCTCTTCATACACTCACGTCCTCCTATGTCGTCGCAAAGTGTCGTGACAAACGCAGATAGATAGATAGATAGATAGATAGATAGATAGATAGATAGATAGATAGATAGATAGATAGATAGATAGATAGATAGATAGATAGATAGATAGATAGATAGATAGATAGATAGATAGATAGATAGATAGATAGATAGATAGATAGATAGATAGATAGATAGATAGATAGATAGATAGATCCGCGCATATGCAGTTGACAAAACCTCTGTTCATGTTTTACCGTACACGTTAACTGGGAGTTGCCGCCGTGTGGTTTGGCCCTCCTTTCTATACTTGAGCAAATTGCACCCTACTTGCCAAAAGACAAGGCAGGAACTCCCAGTCAACGTGCAGGGTAAAATATGAACAGAAGATTGTCAACTGCGCATGCTATGTTGTTTACCAGATACCTATTTCATGTGGGCAAATGTGTGTGGGACAGACGGGGCGGTGCCTTAAGAAAAGATTAAACGAGCACAAGTATAATCTGAAAGGACATGCTGCATGCTCCCATTTGGCAGCGCACTGCAGGAATTGTGAAGACAGCGCATGTCATCCCCTGTTCGACCAAGCCACTGTTAATATACAAACACAAGGATACCCTATCGACAGAAATAATGGAAGCTTTCTACATAAAAAAAGAACGAAGACAAGTGCATCAGCTGGCCGTCTATCACCCTCCATGAGAAAGAAATTGCACTTTTAGACTAGCACTGAACTGCGAAGGGGCTTACACGTGGGAGCCAGTTCTAATCTTTCAAGTTTAAAAAAATTCGCATCATGTGTGTCGCGGTTAAGTGTGCGCAGGCGCGCAGGTACGGCCCTCCTTTTAAAAACCCGTTTCCTGAATAAAAAGCTTCAGCTCATAGTCAGCGCTGTGTCCTGTTGTATTTTTATTTATTTATTTATTTATTTATTTATTTATTTATTTATTTTCAATACTGCTAACCCCAATGATAGGGGCTCATGCTTTTTTTTATGCTTGCCAGGGTGGTACAAAACATATAACAATGTTTCTTAACAAACACAATGAATTCAGACTGTACAAAATTCAATCGACAATATCGACGTGAAATGTCAAAATTTGCATTGTGAAAAAAATATAACACAAACAAATAAGATAAAAATGCAGACAAGCCTTTCGCGATACAAAATACATCAGGGTTACAATTTTACATCAGGTTACATCCGGGTTAGAAATTTCAAGCTCACCTTGGTGAGCTTGGGATTTATCACAGTGAACTACCGTTACTACCTCTCTGTCTAGTTCATTCCACTCAGTTACAGTTCGGGGAAAAAAGAATATTTAAAAACATTGTTCTTGGATTTAAATGGCACTAATTAGTACGGATATCGTAGCCTTGTAGAATAACCGCTAGAAAATGAAATATCGTCGCATGTTCGGCTATGTAACTTAATCTTGTCAATTTTAATAATGAACATAAGGCGAGCGATTTTGTTTGTAACTGTTATAGGTTTTATGTGTGCTTGGCGAACTACTGAGTAATACCGTAACTATCACAAATAAATCGTACAGCCTTACTCTGAACTCTTTCCAGCTTAAGTGTGTTAGTCTGTGTAAACGGGTCCCAAATAACATTTGCATATTCTAAAATCGGCAATATTAAGGGGGGGATGGAGGGCAAAATCTACTAAAAATGCGATTTTTCAATTTTCATGGCCGAATATTCCAGCATCCTCGACAAGTGTTTCCACGATGTGGCGTCTTCTTATGCGCAACGGAAAGCATCTAAAAATGGTGCCAAATGCGCCTGACCCCGTGACGCCACCTATACTTAATGGCAAGGCGTATCGTTTGCTTGGTTGTGAGTACAAGGACGCGCAATAGCATTTATATGCATAATCGCCTAGAATGGTGGTATATCCAGAATAATCAATTATTTCAATAGTTCAGTTCTTGGTCTAATGGGGTCGTGATAGTCGCTGAAGTTGCGCGCGAAAGTTTGTTTACAACCGCGTTTCCGCCGTTACCATACCCCCGTTGTGCTCGTGCGTTCTGCAATTCTTGCCATTTCGGGTGGCTCACAGCTGTGATCTGTTTCACAAACGCACTGAGGACATGCCAGTGCCTTGGTTTTCAGCAAATCCGCGCAAGTAAGCGAAAATTCTTGGGAAGCAGTAGCTCCTAGAGCACCGTCAACACACCGAGACGCCGCCATTGAGTGCAAGTGCTGCCAAGTTTGGAAGTGCTCCGCGAGATTTCTTTTATTACGCAGGTGCAAAGTCACCTGAATATCGCGTAATAGACATTTCTTGGTAGAAATTATGAATAATATCAAGGAATATGCAGTAGGAGCATGTTATCCTGACTTCACGGCAACTCGAACTTTAAATGGCGTTTTCTCAAAACACTACTTTTTGTCAGAAAAGGAACATTTTCTCTGTAACCACTGCAGCTATCAAGTGCAAATTTTTGTGACTTCTTTCTAAGTAATATGCGCCTCTTCTGAAGCAAAATAATTGTGTTGCCACCGTAAGTTTATTTTTTTACACAAGCTTTTCTCTAAGAAACAAGCCTTGAAATTCTAATCATCGAAGATCTAAATTTTTCACTAAAGAATGGTCATGCCGACAATTACTATTTTGGTTCAGAAGGACACCCCGGGCACATTTAACAACTACAAGGATTTTCATTTTTTTTACATGCAAAATCTTTTTCATAAATGTTCCTTCAAAAATAAAAATAATTAAAAAAATAAGATTTTAATATTTTTGGAATGGCTTCACATTTTCACGCCAAATTCATAAAACATTTAGCAAAATCTCCATTAAATTGCCTTGCAAAATATGGTAGAGTTTGCTTTAAAAATAACAGAGTGGTGGGCAGTAGTAGTTACACACCTGTCTTTGCTATCCATCCCCCCCTTAAAGCTTTGAAAGTGGCGAGTTTACAGATGGTGGATGCACTCTTGAGAGACCTGCTTGAAAAATGGAGTTTAGACAATGCGTTATTAGATAGAGCAGTGATATGACTATCCCAGTGAATGTTATCGGTTATAATGAGACCAAGATATTTGAATTAGTTGACACGATTTCATGACTTACGATCAACTGTATATGTATATAAAGGAGGATTTTTCTTGTTACCTACGGCCATTATAGCGCATTTGTCGTAAATAACAGCCATCTGCCACGTCCTGACCAACGCATCACTTTATCTAATTCAAAATTCAGTGCATTTTGATCAGAAGTTGCATTTATATCACTATACAAAACACAATCGTCGGCATATAGTCTTATTTTACCACCACAGTCGTCTACAATGTCATTCATTAAAAGAAAGAACAATAAAGGACCCAAAACTGATCCCTGGGGGACACCCGAATCGACAGGCAGCTTTTTTTGAGATGTGTTCATTAAAAACAACGTACTGTTTTCGGGAACTCAAGTATGCTTGAATCCAGTGACAAAGTCGTGAGTTTTTTTTTTTTTTTTTTTTTTTTTTTTTTTTTTTTTTTTTTTTTTTATACTTGCCAAAGTATATGAAGTAGTTTTGAATGACAGATTTTGTCGAAGGCCTTCGCGAAATCAAAAAAAAAACAGCATCTATCTGTGACTGTCTATCTGTGACTGGCTAGTGCGAAGTCATGGACAATTTCACCGAATTGTGTTCTTGTGGAAAACCCACGCCTAAAACCATGGTGAGCGGGTGAAAGTACTGAACGTGACTCCAAAAAGCAGGAAATGTGTTTATGTATTATGTGTTCTGTTGAGACGTTTATTGGCGGGCACTCGGCGACGATGCACGACAGCGATGCACGACAGCGACTCTCAGCACGAGCTGCTCTTTCTCTTCGGAGAGGGCGACCCACTAGAAGGCGCTGGAGAGGACGACCCACTGCACAGTTCCAAAGCTTCGGTACAATTACCCCGGGTACGAAAAGTGGGAGCCGCCTGGCGACCTAACAGCTGGTTACTATGAGCGGGTCCCATCCATGTCGCAGAACGCGATGGGGGGAGGCGGCTGCTATGACTGCATGGTGGGCGGCAGTCGTGGCACGTGGACGACGTCGGCGTATGTATGCGGCACAGTTGCGTCGAAGGCCTGGGGTCTGGCGATGGCTTCGGTGTAACTAAGCGGGCCAGCCACAGGAATCGGTGGGGGCGGCCTGGCTACAACTTGCGCGTAGCTTAGTGGCGCAGGTACTGGAGGCGACTGGTGGTATTCAGGAAAGACCTCCGCGATTTGCTGCTGAATCGCTCGGCGGAGGGGAGGCAGAATGTAGTTGAGGGCTGTTCAACATGTCGCGGTGGAGCGAAAGCCAGTAAAGAGACCTGGCGGGCAATTTCCTCACGCACGAACGACTTGATTTCGACGAGCAAGGTGGTGTGGTTAGAAACGGCCGACAAGCCCGCGAGATCAGCGTCGCCTGACGGCGGTCGACGGGTCATCAAGCGCTGCCGGCGCAGCTCCTCGTAACTTTGGCACAGCGTGATGACCTCTGCCACAGTGCGAGGGTTCTTGGCCAGGAGCATGGTGAAGGCATCGTCCGGCGATGCCTTTGAAAACATGCGTGATTTTGTCAGACTCCGACATGCTCGCGTCCACTTTCTTGGACAAGTCAAAGATGTCCTCGATGTAGCTAGTGAATGACTCGCCGGAATGCTGTACTCGTTCACGCAAACGTTGTTCGGCTTGCAGCTTACGTACGGCAGGACGGCCGAACACGTCGACGACGGCGGTCTTAAAAGCGGACTAAGTCGGGAAATCGGATGCGTGGTTGTTGTACCACATGCCGGCCACACCCGCGAGGTAGAAAACCAGGTTGCTGAGCTTGCCTGCCTCGTCCCATTTATTGGGGACGCTCACGCGTTCGTAAATGGCGAGCCAGTCTTCGACGTCGGTGCCATCCGCGCCGGTGAAGAAAGGAGGGTCGCGGATGCGGGGGACACCGGGACATGGCGTCGGCGCAGGAGGAAGCGTTTGCTCAGCGGCGTCTTGGGGCATGGTAGATGGCACGATATGGCATCGAAGCTCCAAGGGCATCGAATGCGGACCGAAGTTGTTTTAAGGGCACAGCACTCTCCACCAAATTGTTAAGACGTTTATCGGCGGGCACTCGGCGACGATGCACCACAGCGACAACCAAGGCGGGGACTGACTCTCAGCACGAGCTGCTCTTTCTCTTCGAGAGGGCGACCCACTGTATAGCTCCAAAGCTTGGCTACAGTAATAATAATTTGCAGCATGTGCAAGTCATAAATTTGTAATTATCGCCCATTGGCGATAATTACAAACCAACTGCTTATCCCCATGTTTGAATAAAGGCTTAATTCTGGAGAATTTCCAATCCTCGGCAGGACACCTCTGGATCATAAAAATAATTGTCAGAAATTTTGAGGAGCATTCAGCGTATCGCTTTAAAAAGGCATTTGGTATATCGTCTGGGCCACAAGATCTTCTTACATTCAAATTTAATAATAACTCGGATACATCAGCTTCTGCGATTTCTAGATTTTCAAAGGGAGGCAGGTCTTTAAACTTGCTAAATGGGGGGGATGGTTTTGTCATCAGAAGTAAAAACAGGTGCGAAGTGTTCGTTAAATGCATTCGCCATTTGTGTTTCGTGTGATGTACAAACGTTATTTATAACAAACGTGTCTCTATTGGAACACTTCGGCCTTATAAACTGCCAAATGTGAGACGGCGATTCCTTCATAATGTTAGTTGATTTTACATCTTAAGAATTGCATTGTTCAACCTTCATCTTTTCTTTTAGTTGTCGAGACAGATCGGTGATCAGAGAACGTGTGTGATGCTCTCATGCTTTTTCAGTGATTTTCGCAGTTGAATAATTTTTCTCTTAGAGTGGATTGTATCTCGTGTAACCGAGGGTTTCGACGTATGTACCTTCTTTTTCTTGAAAGGAACTAAAAGTTGTATGCACGCATGCGCAGTGTTCTCATACTTTAACCACAGAGCGTTAGCAACGCTGAAACCGAGATTAACACTTCGGGAAGGTTCGTCGTACGCTAGCCCCAATCTGTCTATGATGGCTGCATCGTCGGAAGAATGAAAGACTGGCACACGTGTGTATTTAACATCATTTTTGTACTTTTGTGAATCAAGCTCAACCAAGACTCCCATGTGATATGAAATACCTGTAACCACTTCGCAGTCAATTCTTCCGGAAATATTACCATTGACAAAGACAAGATCAAGAATAGATTTACTGTTGTCTTGCACACGAGTGTAATCACTAACTAGTTGCGTTAAACCAAAATGGAATGCAATGTCAATAAACGCTATATCGTTAATGCGATCAGAACTTCTAGCGTTAAACGAAGACCAGTGGATGCCTCAGTATGTGTACGTGTGCCTTAGTCAGTTTTCTCGTTTTTTTCGCGCTGTAAACATAAACAGTGATGTATATGCTGAATAAACGGCCGAAGAGTGGAAGGTGTGTTACACTGTAGAGGGGAAATTTACCCGGTTGGAACGTCTTGAGAGGGAGGGGGGAGCGATGCTCCAGTTAAGCTCTGGTGACGTCAAGCAATTTTGAACACATTGGAATGTACCGGAGTATGTACATGCAGTCGTTCAACGCTGTTGTGCTACCGATTGCGACTGACGGAAGAAATGGGCGCGCATTCCCTGAATGTATCCCTTGTATCCGAGACATACGCTTTTCTGAAATAAAGAGCTGATTTATTTATTTATTTATTTATTTATTTATTTATTGATTGATTGATTGATTGATTGATTGATTGATTGATTGATTGATTGATTTATTTATTGATTGATTGATTGATTGTACTCCGGTGCCCAAGAGTCAGGTACTCCGGACATATGTCACCAGTTTACAGGCGCACCGCTCTGTTGCTTTCATTGGCTGCTGGTGGCATGACGAAGGCAGCCTTGCCGGGCGTCCGGACACCAAAAACCAACAAGGCGCAAGCCAAGTCGTCTTAATCGCAGTGCGGAGAGGGTTATACAAAGCCTTCAGCCGTGTTTGTGAAAAAGGAAATGGTTCTGTGCATCTTTTTCGCATTTCAAGCGACTACAAGAGTCAGCGAAGGTTGTCACAGTGAGCAGCACGTTGCGGGAACCTTAATGGCGTGATGGTTTCCGTGCAGCGAACGTCACATTGTGATCTCGCTAGTGACGAACGAACCGGCGGTCGCGTTGTGGCGACAGAACTGGTGACTGAGCTTTGCTAGAGTTATCTCTCTCAGTTTTGTCGAAAACTTATTAGATAATTGTTTTGTCGAAAACAATTATATAGATAATCAGCCACCTTGTAATTACTATACAAGCTCTACTAGATAGCAGTAAAAAACGCCGCAGAAATCCCGAAAATGCACTGTTCGGACCACGGATTTTTGAAAGTTATGATAAACTTTTTTAATTTTAAACCCACCAATGTATATTTTCGAGCGTTATTTATTCTCTAGAGCTATACATTACCGGAAAACATCATAGTGGTGGGTTCATTCAATAAAGAGGCACAAAGTGTTATAATTAACCCTTTGTCGCTCGTGCTATATTTTTGACATGGTGATATAAAAACCGGCTGTGTTTTATTGATATAAACTAGAAAGAAATAGTGTGAAACAAATTTCATCAAAATCGAGCCAATAGTTTACTAAAAAAAAGTGGGACATATATGTCCCACTGACTCATGAGAGTGTTTTTAAAAAGTGGGAAAACACTGTCCCACTGCCTCATGAAGGCACCATCTCGCGATTGCATCAACGGGAATTTCGGAATGAAACGGCCGAAGCAAGTGGCACAGAGTATCACTTCTAAAGTTGTGAAGAGAAAAGTTGTGCGGACCTCATTTCCGCAGGAGAAGGCCGCCTGCAGTGGTGTCTCTTTAGCCTTCAAAGCGCTGTGGTATGTGCCAGTAAAGCTTACTGCACCGCATGCATCAACCACTTTTTTTTCGTCTATTTGGCTGTCCTTGCTTTTGCTGCGAAATTGTCGAGTACAGATGTTATCCCTGAACATGTGCCTACATTTCAAGAGGTATATGATGTCAAGAAAAATATTTCCACGCATTAATATCCGCAATTGCGTTACGGGATTAGCGGCATAATTTTGCTGGGAATTGATCAGATCCATTTATCGGTCAAGTTATTTCGCAAATTTACAAAAACACGTGATGACTGGAAGTTAAGATCGCATCTCTCAAAAACCAGAAAAAGAGAAAATTATCCGGCATTTAGATTGGTAGGTTGTATGTATCTCAAGAAGAGGAAAATTCAGAAGCGATCAAAAAAAATTGCCGAAATTCAACGCTATTGTAACACTACATCCGCCCTTCGAAAGCGTGGTAAAAGAATTTTTTTCGAGATTACGAAAACTTAGGTAAGCGCTTGTCCTCAGCGCTTGTCCTGTGTCCTCCTTCCTCTTGTGTACCGTCTTTTTGCGCTGCTTTATACCATGAAGTTCAACCAACTCGCCCAGTTTTGTACGCTGTTGCACTTAGGTAAGAAATGAGTGACTTAATGTTGCGCTAATTGCAACGGGTGATGTGGGACAAATTTTTTTTCTGTAGACGGAAAAGTGGGATGTATGTGTCCCACCGCCGCACAAAGGGTTAAACCGTATTGATAAAACGGATCTTTTTTTTCGGAAAAATATCATTGAAGGGTTATTTCTGTCCGCTTAGAGTATCAATAAACGCCACGGCGAGGTATATTATTCCTTCTAAATTATTCCATCCTCTAAACTGAACTAATAAAACATGACAAACTGAAATCAATCTTTACTTTTTATAGAATTCGTGAACAGAGCTAGAGAGTTGTCTTTGTTAGAGACCTTTAGAGTACATATATGTACTCATTTTGGGGAAAAAAATTATTTCAACCAGATTAGTGGTATCTGTAATATCAATCGAGAAATAACCTCGAGAGAGGGCGTGAGTCCGTCAAGAGAAAGGGCAAGGATGCAGACGAGACCATTTTTCGGGTGACGGTGAATGCGAAAGAAAGGACGGGGTCGCTTGGCAGGAAACCGGATTGCCCTGAAAATTTCTTGTTAAAAATTGGGGACATTTAAGCTTCGCTTTTAAGAGTTGAACGGGATAGCGATATCCTGTCCCTAGTGCGTACTTCAGTCACTTAGTGCATACGATGCAATGGGCAGCGCGTGAACTGTTTTCCAACTCGCCATGTGCCCACTACGGGGTCTTAAGGGAATACGCGCAGTAATGTGTGTGCCTTTTGTAATTTGGGTGGCGGGCTTTAAACCATGATGTCGTTGGTGATATTCACATGTTCTGACGCCCGATGGCAATGTACGCTTGTACAACGCAATATTACTGCGATACATGTTGTATTGTGACGCCTGTATACAGGACGCGTGTGTTTGTAAAGCATACAAGTTATCTTCATAAAAACTTGTTGTTGGGCTTCTTGGTAACTCGTCATATTGGAAGTAAAATTTAGCGCAACTTAGACAACACTCGAGACACTCACACATTCACACACACTTTCACTCAGGATATACACACCACACACAGCGCTCACTACCAACTGTTTATTGTGCATGACTGACCTTCTTTTATACGTTCAGGAAAATGCGCACAAGAACCAATGAACAACAATAGTGCGCATGTACAAAGAGTCAACAAGCGATACAGGAACCAGCCACCACCCAACAAAGTTACAAAGAGAAAGAGATAAAGCCGCTGGGAGCACTAACACCTTGCCTCGAGAAAAGATATTTCCTTTTGATGCAACGTCACAGACGGCTCGCTAACACAACGATCCTTGTTTTTTTTCAATAAAGTAAGCCTTCTAATGACAGGCGTGCTGATAATTTCCCGCTCCTTCCAAGAACCTGAGTATCTGTAAACCGTGGTTCACATCCACATGCGTTAGCATGTGCCACAAGATGCGCGTATTTATCCTCGTTTTTCTTAACTTTTTGCTCATGCTCCCTAAGCCGGTCATTTAGGCATCGCTCGGTTTAAGAAAGGTCAATTCAGAAAGGTCAAACGTCTTGTAGCTCAGCTAACCGAATCAAGTTGGAGGGTTGAGTTGACTCCCCTACAAAGGATTCAAGGGAAACGCAGGCAGGAAAGAAGTCAAGACATCGTTGTTCTCGAGGGTGCAGTGCTACCTGAAGACATTGAAAGGTTACTGCGAAAGGGACCAAAATATGCGGTGCAACCAAACGTTTCCGCCCATGAGCTGGTGGGCCTCAACAGGGATCTATCAGCAAAGGCCAGCCAGGATGGAGGAAGATGCCTACTAGATGGTATGGACTGCATTTCCAATTGTACAGCCCAAGTCCCGCACAATAGCAGTGGCAAAAGACTGAGCAGTGTGGTGGGGTTTTTTAAGAAGAAGATTTAATGTTAATGCAAGCCGACAAGGAGGGTGGGTTTGTTGTTTTGCCAGAGGGTTTATTCAATGAGAAGGCGCTTAGCGCTGTGAACACAAAATTTCTGACCTGTTAGAAAGAGTGCGGTGCTCGTTAAATCAAAGTTCGCCGCTTTCTGCAGCGAAATAGGTCTACCTGGGCTAGCCAGAACTATAGCAAGTAGCAAATGTAATAACTTGAAAGTTTTTTTTCTCGGCAAAAACCCACAAGGTGGACATACCTTTCAGATCCATCGTTAGTGAGGGTGGTTCTTGGCAGGTTAATGTAAGCACGTTCCTCTTAAGCAAGCTGAAAACGTTTTCTGTCAACGATCCTTTTCGCACCAAGAACTCCTGTGACGTTGGTGATTTCATTCGAAATAACCAGCACATTGCCTATGCATTCTCGGTAGATGTGGAAGATCTGTTTTATTCCATCCCTCATGATAAGCTTTTGGCCTCGGTTCGAAAGCGCATAGAAGATAATGGCGACGTTTCTTTTATTAACAACGCGGGCGTGTCCGTTGAGAACTTTTTAGCACTTTTACAATTTTATCTTAATGTTACTTTTATTACCTTTGACGACAAGCCCTCTCTGCAGAGACAAGGAATTTGTATCGGTTCCTGTGTCGGCCCAGTTCTATGTGATATTTTTTTAGCTGATGTAGATAGGACTTTGGATAATATTTTAAGCGGGGGGAAGGTTTTAAAGATTTTTAGATATGTTGATGATTTTTTAGTTCTTTTAGACAAACGGGCGCACTCTACACCCCCTCAGTAATATTTTAGATTTTCAACAGGATGGTTTTACTTCGAACAGTGCCTGTGTAAATATCGCCAATGTCGCCTATGACACCAATCGTGAAGTTCAGCGTTCTTGCTGTGAGGCTGTGCTAAGTGTTTTTAAAGAATATGGACGCGGACTAAAATTCACAGCCGAGGTACCAACGGAGACATGTCTATAGTTCTTAGACCTCAAGCTAGTGTGGGATTGTGACCACCTTTGTTGGTTTTACCATCCCCGTGTTAAAAAAGGACTGTTGCCGTTTGATTCTGCTCATTCGAAGATAGTCAAGAGAGGGATTGCTTCACTTTGTCTAGAATCTGCGTTGAAAAGGTCGTGCCCACACCACATGCACACCCGTTTTCTTGATCAGATCAGCCGATTGTTGGCGGTGGGCTTGCCTTCGTCGGTCATTAACACGGTCGCCGAGTCACTTATGCAGAAGCTGAAACGTGGAACACAAAGGCATGGAGCTGCTTGGGATCCTTCGAGTTCCCAGCCTCAAGTGATGCCGTACTTGAATAAGCTCGCCCACAACCTTAAGAAGGTGGCTGCAAGACATGGTGTGCCGCTGGTATTTTCGGCGCCAGAAAACCTCGGCAATTTGTGCCCGCGCATTTGCAATGGCAAGAGACGCGGTTGCCAGAAAAAACATGAGAAGGCCTTCGTTAAGTGCTCCACGGGGGGTTGTATACTCCATTCCATTTTCCTGCAGAAAAGTGTATGTCGGGCAAACCGAGCGATGCCTAAATGACCGGCTTAGGGAGCATGCGCAAAAAGTTAAGAAAAACGAGGATAAGTACGCGCATCTTGTGACACATGCTCACGCATGTGGATGTGAACCACAGTTTACAGATACGCAGGTTCTTGGAAGGAGCGGGAAATTATCAGCACGCCTGTCATTAGAAGCTTACTTTATTGAAAAAAAACAAGGATCGTTGTGTTAGCGAGCCGTCTGTGACGTTGCATCAAAAGGAAATATCTTTTCTCGAGGCAAGGTGTTAGTGCTCCCAGCGGCTTTATCTCTTTCTCTTTGTAACTTTGTTGGGTGGTGGCTGGTTCCTGTATCGCTTGTTGACTCTTTGTACATGCGCACTATTGTTGTTCATTGGTTCTTGTGCGCATTTTCCTGAACGTATAAAAGAAGGTCAGTCATGCACAATAAACAGTTGGTAGTGAGCGCTGTGTGTGGTGTGTATATCCTGAGTGAAAGTGTGTGTGAATGTGTGAGTGTCTCGAGGGTTGTCCAAGTTGCGCTAAATATTACTTTCAATATGACAAGTTATCTTCACTGTATTTCCAAGCAGAGAAAGTAATTTTCGTTCTATTTCCAAGCAGACGCACGGTCTGTGTGGCAGAACACCTGCTTGCCACGCAGACGGCCTTGGTTCGATCCTAACTCGGACACAGAAATTTTAAATGCGAAGCATTTCTTAGCGAATTTCGGCGACTATGAGCTTATCTATCTAGCTATCTATCTATCTATCTACCTAGCCGACTACGATTTTGCGCTCTCCTGGGCGTATCGTTAATGGGATTTATACCAAATCTGGTATGGCGTAACATGACTGCATGACGAACATAAATGGCTGGTGATATCATGAAAGTCATTAATAAATTTTCATGAAAAGTATGATTTACATGCCACGCTCATGGCGCGCTCGCGGCCGTTTCGTTAGCTTGATATACATCAAATTTTGGATTGAGTGACGTGACTGTATGACGAACATAAATGACAGGTGGTAAAATGCAAATAATGACGTGCATGACATGAACAACATGATTTACATGCCACGCTTATGGCGCGCTCGCGGCTGTTTCGTTAGATTAATATCCACCAAACTTTGTATTGAGTGTAGCGACTGTATGACGAACACAACTGACGAGTGGTAATACGGAAATCATGACGCGTGATGTGCGACATGACTTGTATGCCACGCTCATGGTGCGCTTGCGGCCATTTCGTTAGCTTGATATATACCAAATTTAGTATTGAGTGACGTGACTGTATGACGAACATAAATGACAAGTGGTAATATGGAAATCATGACTTGTCATGTGCGAAATGACTTCCATGCCACACTCATGGCGCGCTCGCGGCCGTTTCGTTAGCTTTATATACACCATATTTGGTATTGAGTGACATGACTGCATAACGAACACATGTCACAGGTGGTAACATGAAAATCTTGGCATGCATGTCAGCTACAATGCCATTTACATGACACGCTCATGGTGCGCTTGCGTCCAGTTCACTAGCTGGATATACACCAAAATTGGTATTGCGTGACGTGACTGAATGAAGAACATAAATGACAGGTCCTAACATGTAAAACGGGACGTGCCAATTATGTAAAGCATGATTTGCTCCTTCCTGGCTGCTTAGCACTACATCGATTCCCACAGTGCGTGGGAAGTGGCGGCTTTTTTATTGTTTATTTAATTTGCATTTTTGCATTTCCAAGCAGAGGAACTTATTTTTGCTGTAATTCCAAGCGTACGCGTGGTTGTGTGGTAGAACACCTGCTTGCCACGCAGACGGCCTGGGTTCGATCCTCACTCGGACCCGGGTATTTTTCTTATTTATTTTATTTGCATCTTTCTCGATTTTTCGGTCACGGACAAGATGATCATTTTTCGCTCACAACCAACGTCGCCGACGCCGGAATTCCTGCGAAACGAGCTCTTTAAAGCTATCGCGTTAAAAAGGATTAGTACAGTATCAGTGCACTATAGTCGGATACAGCTTAAGAAGTCCGGAGAGCCCAGAAGACCGAAGCGCGGCAGCCGAACGCCTCTGCGACAAGAGAAATACTTCCGCTCAAGCGCACTCGGCTACGTTATCCGAAGGCGGGGTCACCGGCCGTCCGCCTCATGGCATCTGTATGGAGCACGCGCCCATTGGCACAGCCTTTTGTGCATACACCTTTGAGAGGAAATGCCGCGGACTTCTAAACTTGTATCTGCCTATAGTGTTGAAGATTGGGCGCGTTGGTTTGTCGAACTTGAACAGGTCCAGCGCATAACGTGAAAGCAGAAACGGCCCAGGCGGCCAAGTGATAAGGACAGGGCACTTACTTCCACTTACTTGGAGGCCATAGTAGGAAGTGAGCGCTCTGTCCTTTTGCGTCGGCCGGCTAGGCCGTTTCTTCTTTCCCGTCATGCGCTGGACCAGTTCAAAATTAGAAGTTGTTTGAGGATGAAAAAAAAGTGCTTATATCTGCAGCCCATTAGAGAGGATGGCTTAGCATCGGTAACGGGGGGGGGGGGGGGGGGGGTGAGTGGTAGCTAAAAAGATGAAGGCACCTTCTTAAGAAATTAGCAGCGTTTTTTGTGCTGCTGAGGGTAAAGGTACTGTTGCGCTGCGGCATTTCATTTTCCTTTTTTTCTCGCGCTGTAACATTTTTGCTGGGGAAAGGGGCGTGGGATGGACGAATATTGAATATCAGCTTATCTTTCTGACACCACTAGTAAAACTGTAAAAAATGTTCACGACCTGATCCCGCGAGAATTGCAAAAAGTAGTGTCTTTCTGCGGGTGAGCCACTTTTCTCTAACCCTCTGTCTTTGATGAACAGTTCACGACGAACGGGACATGGTATGGACCTGGACAATGCAACGGCGCTGGCCCGTGAACAGAAGTGGGGAAAAAGACGTTCCTCGAATCCTTGTCCACACGTCGTGACGCCTGGGCGTGCAACACCAATTATGGCCTCCTGCCAGACTTTTGCAAGGACGTGTGTGTTAAGTTGACTGATCGACCTTTCCTATTTCGTGTCATTGTACACTGAAGACGCTATCGGCAACGATTGTGCCTCCATTCTCAATATATTTTGCTTGTTCGGAGTAAGCCTTTTTTCTGTGTGTGTGCTCAAAGCTGTTCATTTTGCTCATGGAATAAATATCTTGCAAAATTTTCGTTACCAAAAGTTTCACAAACGAGCGGCCACTACAGATTAGAAAAAAAATAAAGATACAACGCCAACTTGCCACGAAGCCTGTTTTGCAAAGCAGAATGGAGGCACGCTTTGCTAATA